>JAIQCU010000040.1:0-157500 GCA_022114935.1 Leptestheria dahalacensis | reverse complement strand
AAACAAATCACTTGAAATAAAAACAGCTAAGGAACCACGAACTCGGATTTTTCCCCTTGTAATATAATTATTTATTGCGCACTTTGTTTATCATACTGTTGATAAAATTAATGACAGTTTTATCTTCCATGATTGAACTTCGCTTTGTATTGAAAGTGTGCTGCTATCAGAAAGTGTACGTGTTTAATCAAGGTCGTCCTGATCAATTAAAACCGTCGAGTCATTACTGAATTTATAAACCTGTTGTTGTTTCTGATTTTCAAAATAATAATAATAAACTATAACGGAAATTTGATTATTTAAAATCTAATTGGGAATTCTACCGTGTTACAGCTGTCACGTGCTGGACTTTGTGGAAATTATGTACTGTAGCAGCGCAAAATGTGTAAGTGACCCACTTTCGCTGGCATAATACAATAGCAGATGCGAAACTTGCATACATATTGGCCGACTGAAATAAACAAACACATATAACCCTGGATTATAGCTGAAATCTAGCAAAACTGAATTAGTAAAACCAGCGGCATTCTAAACAACTAACTTAATGAGTTAATGACTTGTAACTGAATTGTAATTAATGTTATGACTGGATTAGTTAACTACTCTAGTGAAAAACCCATAAAATCACGCGGCTTCACATATGACGCACGTCAACACATTGCGATAAGACTTTTCGATCCTCGAAATAAAACAATCATTACTTATTCAGCTAACCACATTCAAATTACTAGACAAAACTCCACGTGAATATGAATTCGCCATCGAGAAACGCCATATTTGCAGTTGTCTGTTACGCAAGTCAGTTCAGAATTGTCATTAAGTTTTCGCGCGGTGAATAACCACGCGATAGACAGAAACTCAGGTGCAAACCTGAATGTTCCAGCTTTCCACTCGACGCGGGAGTCTAAAGTCCATAATACAAAAGCTGGCCTGCCACATATCGTTGAAAACTCATCAGTATGTGGTCTGGATATTTCAAAGGCAAAGGCAACTTGTACATGAACCTACATCTCTTATCGTCCGTATCACCTACCAGTCGAATAAAAAGCCCGAGACTTTAGCTCATTCGGCTCGAATTTCATCCCGACAACGACGCTGTTAACTTTGAAACTTACTACAGAAATAACACTTCACCCTGAGAGACCAGAAACCATGAGCCGCAAGAGCTCCACTACATCGACGGCGGAACCCGCAGCGCCGCCGGCTTACTCGGAAAAGCAGAAAATCCCCGAGAAAGATGGTGAGTTACAAATTACAACCGCAAATGTTCCCTTTCTTTCTACTTTATCGACAACGGAAACGGGTTTTCCCTTTCCTATTTCACAAGATTAGAGCAGCTGTAAAAACAGTTTTCAAGTTAGTTTTTGTCCGGTTTCCATGCGCGAAAGAGTAGGGAAGTTTACCCTACACGATCGATCGGAAATTCAGTTGTTGACAGGCGCTGTCATCCGCGCATGATTCGTCTGCGTGTAAACAAAAACCAGATGTTTAAGACACGTCACAGCGTTGCTAACATTTTCCTGAAACTTGGTTCACTTGGTTGCCAAATCGTAGTTTGGATTAGTCGCAAGTGTTTTGCACCTCAAACTGCGTATTAGTTCCTCTTGTTTTTCTAAATCTGTAAAATGGTTATCTAAGGAAGTTCGAACGCTGACAGATAATGGGGATATCGAGACGTGCTCCCAGCGAAAGTAAATATTGTACTTTGAGATGTGTTTCTAATCTGTTGAAATGCTTCAGTCGCATTTTTTCGAGTACAAATGTGTACGTGAATCCCGTGTGCCACTGTGTGTGCGAAGCAGATAAGACAAGACGAGTGTTTTAACTTATCAAAGAAATGTTTCGAGTTGATATCAAAACAAACAGACCTTGAAATACCCACCTGTGGGGTCTTGTCAGAGGGAAAATCCCAACTTATTAGTGTTATTCAGTGTTGCGTANAACTGTTCTAATTCCAATACCAGTGAAACGGATTAAGGCTGCATTCTTCCTCGTTTTGCTTTGACTGCATTCTCATGCTCGGCCCAATTTCTCAGTCCAGAGAAGTTGAAAAGTATCTGTATTTGTAGCGGTATCGGTGCGACTTTTTTGGTATCGGTGCGATACCGCTACACCAGATTTTCCATTGTAGCGGAATACCGCTACAGATACTCAAAAAAGTATTTGCAAATACACAAATACCGTTACATCGATAACAAATACACAACACTGGTGTTATTAACCTTTCTAATGTAAACCTCCGATTAAACTTAACCTGTAAATTTTTTTTTTCTTTACAGCCAGCAGTTTGATTTCGTCCAGCGATGACACGACCGATGTTGAATATGGTGATAAGGTAGAATTTTTCATTATTTTTTTAATTACATACGCCTTAAATTACGGACAGTGAGTTAGTTGGGCCGCCATCTTGGTTTCCGTTTGGCACATGATTACTCAGCTTTATTGATATTAACTTGAACAAAAGCATTTGTGGCTTGTGGCTTGTGGCTTGTGGGTCAAGCCGAAGACTAGGGTCACGTGACTTTATTTTATATTCCGAGATTTCGAAGGTACGCCCTAAATTTTGGGCATTGTGTAGCCATTGGCGTCATCCTGTATAAACACTTTATACACAACAATATGTTTATTTTTGGGTCAAATTAAGGGCTGCGGTCACGTGACTTTTGTTGTACGAGTTCGGAGACACGCCCTGAATTTCGGGCAGTGAAACACCATAGGCGCCATATTGGGTCATCCTAGTAGGTTGTCTCCCCTTTTCCGTGTATATTATAACTTTAAAGTAAGTTTACTTCATGTCTAATTAAACTTAAAGTCACGTGTCCTGACAAACAACTTTATAAATTACACCCTAATTTTCGGGCAGTGAATTAGCAACGGTGCCATTATTGGTTCATTCCGGTACATTGCCGTTCATACTATATTGCATAGTTAACTAACTCGGAAATGTAATCAACTTTAATATCAAACTAAGGATAATACCACGCGACTATTATTTTATACAATTCTTTTAAGAACGCGCCCTGATTTTTGGTCAGTGAATAATTCAACCGCGCGGTGGAGAGGTTACAGTTAACTTTTTGAAAATTAGCCGCAAGCAGTTTCTTTCTTTTGCACTTTCATTCCTATCTTTGTAAAGTTTAAGAAAAAGTAGACAAAAAGAGAAAGAAGCAAACATAACAGGTTAGAATGCCCGCGGCTTTCTCCTTCATCCACGTTCCGTTATACGCTGGGTGTTTTCAGCCTTCAGCTTTTCACCTTTTCATTGCCCTACAAGACTTCGTGTGTAGCGCAGTCGTTTTCAAGACCCTCGTTCTCTTTTACAGTTTTAGATTTCTAGATCGTTTAAAATTTTATTTTAAAAACTGACTGTTTCTGAAAAATGAAAGCTGAAAAAGACGTCGTCGACGCGGAACAGAATTCATCAGAAAAGGTTTGCTGTTTAGCACCTACCGTCTTGTTATTATGATACCTTGTGACCGCTTTTTGTCAACAAAACAAAACGGACACGTGACTTCGTGAACTGTATCGCCTACTTTCTATTCAAGTCATAGTTTTCGGTAATGAGGTTAGAAACTGAACTTAATCCTCTGCTTGGATCTTTGCAGAAGCTCAAGTATCCCTATGCCGTTTTTTTCATCATCGTCAACGAGTTCTGCGAGAGATTCTCCTACTATGGCATGCGAAGTAAGTCGTAATTTTACCTAACTATTGACTATTTTAACTGTTCTACCATGACTTTATCAGCATCTTAAACTTAATTTAGAAGTAAAGATTAAATGACAATACCGGGCTCGTAGCTACCGCTGCGAGGTTTACGATCGACAGGGTTTGACTCGAGGCTTAGCATGTTACCACACCCTAGCTCTTCTTTTGACTTTCTCACTGTGCCAAAACATAAAAAGAGTAAACATAGAATAGTCAAGGACGTATTCTTCGTACAAGAGAGTGAAAGTCGCTCTTGCGCATGAATCGTCGCAACTCTATCTCCCCGCTGTTAAGAACCTGTTGGCAGGATTTACAACCAAAACTAATTCATAATTTTTTTTTTAATTTTTATTTTCAATATGGTGACTTAAACAGCCGTATTGACTCTCTACTTCCACGATGTCCTGCTCTTTGACGAGAACTTGTCGACGGTCATGTACCATGTCTTCGTTATGCTTTGCTACTTTACCCCCATCTTTGGTGCTATCTTGGCTGATACGCTGCTGGGAAAATTCAGGTCAGTGGCACACACACATACATTAAGGCGGCTATTTCAAACTGGAAAAAAACTCATGTGAATATTTGTTGTTTTTCAGGACGATTCTTTACCTGTCCATATTATACGCCTGCGGCAATATCCTCCTTTCCGTGTCCGCTATTCCCAATGGCATACCGCAAGTGTAAGTTTTCAGTTTCAAATTTTTTTATGTTCAGTTAAAAACTAATTTCAAATTGCCTTACAAAAAGGCCGTTCTCGTTGATCGGTCTACTGATCATCGCCATCGGTACCGGCGGGATCAAGCCGTGCGTCTCGGCCTTCGGTGGCGACCAGTTCGTGCGTCCTCAGCAGGATAAGCAGCTGGAACAGTTCTTCTCCATCTTTTACTTTTCCATCAATGCCGGCTCGTTGGTTTCGACGCTGCTGACTCCGATCCTCCGCCAGGACGTCCAGTGTTTCGGCGGGGAAACCTGCTTCCCGCTGGCTTTCGGAGTGCCCGCTGTTTTGATGGTTGTGGCTATTAGTAAGTCTGGTTTTATTTTTTTAAGTGTCTACTATTTATCGATTATGACACGATTTATTTCTCATTTTATATTACATTCAAAATTTATAATTTTTTCAAAAGGTTTGAATCCAGTATGTGGTTAACGTAAGAGCCAAATTGTAAAAACACTTGTTTTTATTTTGAAGTATTTTTCGTGTGCGGCAAGAATAAGTACAAGAAACAGCCAGCTCAAGGAAATATCATGGTCGACGTTAGCAAATGCGTCACCGTAAGTTCTTTTCTTAAAGACCAAACTTGTACATCCTCTCTGGCTAACGGGATGCGGTCTTCCTCTACTAACTAATCAACTTTGCTAACAGCTGTACTAACCGGCTAACTAGTTAACAATCTATCTGCTAACGGTGACGGCCTTTTTTTCAGGGTGTTTTCTAAAGGGTTATGACCTTTATTTCCTTTTTAGTTTGCTTCGTTGTGGGTAAACCAAGGTACAAGATTAAGAAACCCGAGGGTAACATCATGCTTGACGTCTCCAAGTGCATTGGGGTAAACATTCACTGATACATTCTACTACTTTTTGCTACTTTCTACTACTGATGGCTACTTTTGCTACTTTTTGCCACTTCTACTACTTTTTGCTACTTTTGCTATTGCTAGTTTTTGCTACTTTTGCTATTGCTAGTTTTTGCTACTTTTGCTAGTTTTTGCTAGTTTTTGCTAGTTTTTGCTGCTTTATCTAGTTTTTACTACTTTTGCTACTTTTTGCTAGTTTCTGCTACTTTTGCTACTTTTTGCTAGTCTATGCTAGTTTTTGCTATTATCTACTATTTTTTGCTAGTAGTTACTACTGTGCCACTTTTTACCACTCTGTTAAATTTTACTAATTCTGCTGCACTTTACTAGTCTTTCGTAGTCGTGCTACTTGCTAATCGGCAATTTCTTTGCCACTCAGCTACTTGCTACATACTCTGCTATTTTTGCTAAATCTTCTACTTGCTAATCATATACCGCGCTGACTAACGAAAGCTAACTTGCTTCTTACTATTTCTTAAACTTTACTACTTTTACCTTTTACTAGTTTCTTTTACCGATCTAGCTTTAATTTGTTCGGACTTCCTCGCCAATTTGCTAAATAATTCTGTCTACTAAGCTGCTTACTAATCTATTCGCTGTTTCAGTTACTAATCTAGTATTTTGGCTCCTAGCATGCCATCAGTCGCAAGTGGAAGAACCGCAAGACGAAATCAGAGAAACACGAACACTGGCTCGACTTTGCTTCCGACAAGTACGATACCAAGCTGATCAGCGACATCAAGCGCGTTCTCCAAGTTCTTATCCTCTACATTCCCATTCCCATCTTCTGGGCCCTCTTTGATCAACAGGTATCTAAATGACATTGGCTAGATTCAGTTCTTGGAATACTATCTATGTTATCTATCGAACCATGTATTGATAAACCTATCTATCAACCTACTTATATTATCTATCTATCTAGCTAGCCAGCTAGCTATCTGTTTGTTGGTTTACCCACCTACCTGTCTATTGCCTGTCTATCTAACAACCTGTCTATAAACTGTCTATCTATAATAAAGACCTACCTACCTCTACCTACCTACCTACCTCTACACCTCTACCTACCTACCTGCCTACATTCGTACCCACTTAACTATCTGATTATCTAATCTTCCTTTTTACGCGCTTGTATCTGTCTATCCGTCTGTCTGTGTGTATCAGCCAACATACCTATTTGTCTATCTATCTGTCTATTTGTCTTAGTTTTGTATATTTATAATTTCTTAAAGAAAATTTGAATCCAGTATGTGGTTATTCATAACAGCCTGTGTATCTACCTACCTGTATATGTACCTATCTGTCTTCCTGTCTGTCTGTCTACCTACCTACCTACCTATCTACCTACCTATCTACCTACAACCTATCTACTTACCTATCTACCTACCTATCTGCCTCCGTATAAACCGATTTGCCTATTTAACAATCCAGTGTCTGACTGTTTGCCTAGCTGCCCATCTATCTACCTGTCTTTCTAACTGTCTTTCTTTCTATCTCTATCTATGTCAGTCTATCTGTCTACCTGCCTTCCAGTCTACCTATCTATCTGTCTGTTTGTCTATCAACTTACTTGCCTATGTACCTGTCTATGTACCTATCTATCTTCCTACTTGTCTGGTCTACGATGTGTAAATAATTACTATCTATCTATCTAATCTGTCTACCTACCTATCTACATACCTATCTACCTGTCTATATATCCATCTATCTATCTATCTGTCTATCTATTTGTCATTATTAGTTGTATACATCATCGTTATCTTAGGGATCTCGCTGGACATTCCAAGCCACTCGCATGGACGGCACTCTGGGCGGTACCACCATCAAGCCTGACCAGATGCAAGTCGTCAACCCGCTGCTGATTCTCATCATGGTGCCCATCTTCGAGAGTCTGATTTACCCGCTGTTCGCCAAGTGCAACCTGCTGACCCCCCTGCAGCGTATCGGTACCGGCGGAGTCCTGGCCGGAGTAGCTTTCTGCATCTCCGCAGGCGTTGAACTTCAACTGGAAGTATAATCCTTTTCATTTGAATTGCTATTATCGTGTTCATAACTGCAACATCCAAACTAAATTTTCCCCATTTTTCATTAGCCGACGTATCCGATAGTCCCGGCTTCTGGAATGACCCAGTTCACCTTTATGAACTCGCTGCCGTGCGATGTGAGCGTCAGTGTCACCGGACCGGATTTCAACAAGATGTTCCAGGTGAACGCTTCGTCCGACTACCCGCTGCGCGATCTCTCCAACGAGGAGTTCGTCGTTAATGCCGCCGTCACGGGACATTGTCACGCCATCCAGCTGGATCAGAATTCGACCGCGCTCAACTTGAAGGGAGACGATGGAAAAGTAATTTATCTATGAACAATCTCATTAATTAAAATTAATGATTTAAATAATTACTCGCCAATTTATTGTTTATTGGTAAAGTAATATTTTCTCTTGTTTTCATAGTAATCTTGTTATTTATTGCCATATGTTATTTTTTTGTTTTTTTCAGTCTTTCTCGGTGTTCATCACTGCGGAGGAGAAGAAGCTGACCGTGTTGCGCATGAAGAACGAGGACAAGATAGAGAAGTCGAGCAGCGGTAACCCGCAAGTCAGGTAAATCAAACCACTGCCCATCTACATGAATAGCTCATACAACCTGATTTTTCTTGATGAATTGTAGGTTTGTTTACAACTGGAACTGGGAATCGGCCGACGTTGTAAACAAGGGAATTGTCACGTTGAAGGGACCCGAGGAGCAGAGCTTCGTCTTCGACGGTAACACGTCGTTCCCCGAGATGGTCACCATCGGCCAGACCGGGCTCGAGGTCGTCGAGTTGGGAAAGTAATTCAAACTTTTAAACTTCAATGAATGAAGCCAAATGTTATCAATGGATTGATATTGAAACACAATACGTTGTATCCCTTACATTGCAGATACAAAGTGTACATCCCGCAGGACAACGGCATCCTCAACGAAGACCCCGTCGGTGAAGTAAAACTCCGCCAAGGAGGATCTTATGTGATTATCGTCCAGCATTCGCTTAACGGGACTGAATCGGTATTAGTTGAATCTATAATTCAATCTAATGTTTAATGGCTGTTAAATTATATTTAACCAAGTATACACGTGAATAATTAAGTTAATTATCATTGTTTTTTTCATTAGTACATGCAATTGGTGGTGATCACGCAACCCAACTCGGTGCACATGCTCTGGCTCATCCCGCAGTACTTCGTCATGACGTTGGCCGAAGTCATGTTCTCCGTTACCGGTCTCCAGTTCTCCTTCACTCAGGTTACTAAATCACAACCATTCAAACTACTATTGTTAATTTTAGTTCTTAATTTTCAAATTGGACTTGGTGTCTATATCAGTTGGTTTGAATTTTGGATAACAGGCGCCGGTGAGCATGCGTTCCGTGATGCAGGCCCTGTGGCAATTGACCATCGCCTTTGGTAACTTGATCGTCATCATCGTGGCCGAAGCCAAGGGAATCCCGCGTCAGTCGATGGAATTCTTCCTCTTCGCCGGACTCATGTTCGTCGATATGATTCTGTTCGCCTTCCTGGCGGCCCGTTACAAGTACGTCGACGAGGACAAGGTGGAAGAGGAGAAGAAACTACCTCTGGAAACGGACAAGAAGGACGGAGCGGACAACAAGGCTTTCAACGACACCAACATGTAGATAGTGGGTATACATTACCTGATATTGTCTTTACTATCCAATTGTGCAGATATATAAGACCAGAATCGCCATATACTTTTAATTACATTTTTTTTTAATGTTTTTGTTTTGACTGCGTGTTGTTCATTTACATCGTCAGGATTAATAACCGGTACAATCTAGATTGGTGTTTAATTTTTTCTTCTATTTTTAACCAAACGGCATTACGTTTTGCACGAGTTGGATTGCATAACGGATAAGAGGAGAGGATATAAGTGTCGACAGATAAAGAAAATACACAAATTTATAATTCTTTCCGCAATGAATTTAATTTGATTAGTTTCCCGACAGTTTCCTTTGAACAATGTTTCTAGTTATTATTATCATGAGAAATTTGTTGTATTTTTATTGAAAAGTCGACTTTTAGGGCGTAAAAGTCGACTTGGGAGTAACTAGAGGAGTTGACTATGGAGCGTTAGTAGAAGGACTGGTCGACTTGGACTTTTCAAGTCGACGGTTAACATTTACTAGAAGCTGAATGATGAAGTTGGTTGAATTGAGAGTCGACAACTTAATCTCGAAAACTAAGTCGAGTCGGGTTGAGTTTATTTTTAATCGTATCGAGTCGATTCTTGTAGAGTCGAATCGAGTCGAGTTTTAAAAAGAGTCGGGTTGAATTGGGTTGATTAGACTCGAGTTGAGTCTAGTTTCAGATCGGGTTGAGTTGTAATGAGTTACCAGCTTGAATTTGATCGGGTCGCGTCGATTTGATTCTCGGCTCAGACTGAGTTGAGCAGTGTTGAGTTGATTAAATTTGAGCTGAATTGAGCCGAGTCTAGTTTCAGATCGGATTGAGTTGAGTCGACGAGTTGAATCGAGTCGAGTCGATTTCAGTTGAGTCTGCTTTC
Organism: Leptestheria dahalacensis; assembly: GCA_022114935.1. Lineage (NCBI taxonomy): Eukaryota > Metazoa > Arthropoda > Branchiopoda > Diplostraca > Leptestheriidae > Leptestheria > Leptestheria dahalacensis. Next base: position 147,662 of record JAIQCU010000040.1, on the reverse strand, counting down.
AAATTGGGTTACGTTGAATCGAGTTGACTCGAGTTGGACCGAATCGAGTCGTGTCAAACTACGTCTAGTTATAGACCGGGTTGAGTTGTATTGAGTTGAATCAACCTTAAATTCATCGACTCGCGTCGATTCGAGTCTCGTCTCAAGTTGAGCTGATGTCGAGTCAAGTAAGGTCGAGTCGACTCCTTTAGTTGACTTCACATCAACTTTACTTGGGCACAACTCTCAAAAACGATCTGATAAGCCATTTCAATATGTTACATAAAAGCTCAAAGATGGGGACTGTTGCGTCTGCATAGTAATTTGACGTAGAGAACTACGCTTATTCAGTTCTCTCCTCTCTAAACTACTGTCCAGCTATTAACTACTAGCCTAAACTACTTTCCAGACTATTGTGTAACAGATCAACTAAAGAGTGATCAAACAACCGTCATTTCAAATTAAGATACTGTAAACTACTGTCCAGCTACTAACTACTAGCGTAAACTACCTTCCAAACTATTGTGTAAGAGTTCAACTATAGAGTGATCAAACAACTATCGTTTCAATTTCAGATACTGTAAACTACTGTCCAGCTACTAACTACTAGCGTAAACTACCTTCCAAACTATTGTGTAAGAGTTCAACTATAAGAGTGATCAAACAACTATCGTTCCAAATTCAGATACTGTAAACTACTGTCCATCCACTAACTACTAGCTTAAACTACTTCCCAGACTATAATAGTTCAACTACAGAGTGACCAAACTACTGATATACTTTAACTTTAATCCAGCTTTAGTTAAAACTACTTTCCAGATTAGATAACTCAGTAGTTTAACAGAGGGTTGTTACTAACTAGTTAGACTTGAGACGTTTCGTGGCCCTTTCATAAACGAAGGTGGTGAAGGAGACTGCGTATCCCAGGCCGAGGATGGTGAAAGCGCTGCTGAGATCGGTTAGCGATAGAACGCGCATCTCTTGGGTTCGGATCTCGTAATCGAAGCAAGGGCTCCTTCGCGGTGGGTACGAGTTTCCTTCCCAGTAACTGGTTAGTCCGTAGCTCACTGCATTTAAGACGCTGGCAAACAAACAAACTGTTGAACAAGCAAGGAACTTGGCATGGTGGTAGCCAAGATATCGATATTACAAAGAGACAAAACAAACAAACAGAAAAAATGAGGCATGACAGGTAATATACAAATAAAAACTACTGCAAGTCAGCAAACAAACAAACAAAATCAAACGAACAAGCAGTAGGACAGACAAGAAAAAGCACCCAACGGACAAACAAAGTTAAGAGTGAAACAAACAAAAACGATATGTAAGCGAAGTAGTAGTCAAACAAACAAAAACACGCAAACGAACAAACAAAATACGAGATAGGAAACAAAAAGAACAAACAAGCAAAGAAAACCACAAGCCAATTAAACTGCAAACAAACACCAAAAACGACAGGCAAACAAACAAACATAACAACACGCGACCCAAACGGCAAACAAGCAAACAGCACCACAACATACAATGAAACAATAAGCAAACCAAACAAACAAACAAACAAAACTACAACATACAATTAATTAACAATCAAGCAACAAACATACAAACAACAACACGCGCTCCAAACGAAAAACAAACAACACTACAACATACAATTAAACAACAAACAAACAAACATACAAACAACAGCAGAACAAACAAACAGACAAAAAACAAAGGAAACTAACAAACAAACAAAACTACAACATACAATTAAACAACAAACAAACAAGCAAAGGAAACAAACAACTCTACAACATACAATTAAACAACAAACAAACAAGCAAAGGAAACAAACAAACAAACACAACTACAACATACAATTGAACTAGAAACAAACAAGCAAAGGAAACAAACAAACAGATAACGCCATAACCATACAATTAAACAACAAACAAACAAACGAACAAAGAAAACAAACAACTCTACAACATACAATTAAATAACAAACAAACAAGCAAAGGAAACTAAGAAACATACAACACCACAACCATACAACAAACAAACAAACAAACTGTTCAGTACCCGACATCCAACGCATTCCTATACTCGTGCAAGCTATTCAGCGGAATAACGAAACTGTAGTAAGTACTATAGTACGGCTTGTCCAGCAGCGTTAGTTTACACGATTTGGTCATCCTGTAGTCTTCTTCGAGAATCATTCGCGATTGCATCGTATCCTGGATATTCCAACCAAAGCTAATCAACTTAATCCAATTAAGTATAAATACAATTAGTAACATTTAGCTACCATGCCGAGGACGTGACGGCCATCTTTGACCAGTTGCAAGCATTTAACCAAGTCGGGCGATGCCGTGGACACTTCGGATCCGCAGTAGTTTCCCGGTAGTCGTGCCAAGTTGATAGCTAGCGAACTTAGGATACCACCTCCTCCCTGTTAGCAATACGAGCTAAAGGTTAAGAGTCAAAGTAGCTTAACTAAGTTACTATTATAATCATTGACTAATGTAGTCTAAGAGGGTACTAGTCTATTGGTTCGCTAGGCCTAGTAGTTTACTAAGAATTTACTTTACTAACATACTGTTATGCTAAATATGATTCAGTGTTGGAAGAAATTACTATTTTGCTAGTTTACTAAGTTGCTAATTTTAGTAAGTTATTCATTTGTTAATTTACTATTTTACTAACGTATTAGCGTGCTAATTTTCAAAATATCCAGTGAGCTAACTTACTATTTTTACTGACTCCTGCTGTAAGAAATTGCAATTTTGCAAGTTTACTAGTCTACTAATTTGCAATTTTACTAATTTATTAGTTATTAGTATGCTACTTTACTAGTAAATTAGTTTTCTAATTTTTTGTTTAAAGATATTATCTATTTTACTAATTTAGTAATTCACTTTTGTAAGAAGTAACTACTTTGCTAATTTACTAGTTTACTGTTTACTAATATACTAGTTTACCCCTTTGCTAATTTGCTGATTCATATAATTTATTATTTTCCATATTTAACTATTTACTATTTTTGGTACAATTTACTAGTTTACTAATCAACTACTTAAATAATTTACTACTCTGCTAATTTCCCGATCTGACCTATTAATTCAATAAGTTACTATTCTGCTAATTATCGTTCAGTGGTTACTAACTGGCTAGTCCTACTAAGTTGCTAATTTCCTCGCTTACTAGTAATTGATCTACTCATTGACTAATGCTAATCGTTTACTACTCGACTTATTCATCAGTCCTCCAGACCGCTAGTTTATTAAGTTTTACCAACAATTGCTAAATAAACTGAACTACTAGTTATTCGTCTACCTGAATCGCAGCCTGACTAAAAGAGTCGTCTTGCGTTAGTAGTTGTACATCACTTCTAGCAGCCAGCTCTTCAGCACTGGAAACTAGCAGACTCAGCTTCGGGGTAGTCATGTAGGTGATTAGCGATCCGCTGTAAGCATTGACTAGCACCAAGGCTGCTAAGCACCACACAGCGGCTATTACTCGCGAGGAACGCGTTTTTGAAGAGCAGTAGCCACCTAGCCAATCATTTAATCTTACATTTAAAATTAACTAATCACAATTAAATTAAAGGTTATGTAGCTACTCGTGTAAGCATTTATCTAAGTATTAGCAAATAGTCCTAATAGTTAGTAGACTGTTATTAAATAGCCTTGTGTTTAAGTTACTTAATCATGATTAGCTAAGCTATGTTAGTTAGTTACTAGTTTTAGCAACGACTTAGGCACTAGCTAGACTAGTACCAGAATAGTTAGTATGTTACCTTGGTTGCTAATGACTCCCATAACGTACAGGAAAGTGTCTTGGAGAGACTGAAATGCTAATGAGTCGTCCTTCTGCTTACCGTACACCACCGAATGCGACAGAGTAGTAAAGAGTTTCAGTAGCAACGTGATGCTAATCATGGATAAGAGTATGCCTATCCAAACCTGTTGGAGAGTAGCCAGTTAGTAATTTAGTTAAGTGCAAAATGGCGTGTACTAGTCAAAGCATAAGTATCACGTATGCTAGTTTGCAACGTCTTGCGAAACTAACAGTTAGCCTGCTACTAGTGCCGATAGCACTGAATAGTATGAACTAGGAAACTTAGCCTGGTGGAAATGGTTTGCGTAGTAATAGCTGACCAACACGTAAAACTAGTTAGTAACTACTAGCTGCGATTAGTTACGTGCTAATGGTCAAATCATTCTTAGGCGAAACTTACTAATGACTACACTAGTTAGTATGTAATAGCAAAGTGTTACAGTGTAATGGCAATACTACTACGGTACCTAGTAGTTAGCACTAGTTTCTGTAGCACTTGTAGGGCTCCATTAACTACTAACTATTAGCCAAACTGGATATTCGTACTGTTTAAGACTAGTAGTTATTAGCTAGTAATCAATATAGCTAATACGTAGCTTACTATTATATCAGCATTGTTCTATTACTCAGTAGTTCCGTACTTTGCAGTAGCTAGTAGTATTCAATGTATACCAGTAAAATCTAGTAGGTAGTACCCAGCACTTATGACTAGTTTACTAGCAGTTACTAACTAGTAGCCGATATAGCAAACATGCACTTAATCACCATAGGTCACATTGGTGATACTAGTCTTCAGTAGTTCGCTAGCCGTAGCAGCAGCTATAGTATATATGATCGTACGTAGTCATAGGTTTAATGACAGGGCTAGTAGTTAGTAGCTAGCACTTATTAGTTACTAATAGACGTCTAGTGATATCATTACTACTAGCACTACCACTTTTACTACTACTACTACTACTACTACTACTACTACTACTGCTACTACTTCTACTACTACTACTACTGTTACTACTACTACTTCTACTACTACTACTACTACTTCTACTACTACTACTACTACTACTACTACTACTACTACTACTACTACTACTACTACTACTACTACTACCTCTACTACTAGTTACTAGTAGTCGTCTAGGAATATTTACTGCCGCGGTATAAGGTCGAATGCAACTCCACGGATCGCTCTGATAGTTCGGGTACGGTATAATCAAGCTCTCTGTACCAGTCTCGTACGGCAATAGGAAACTGAGCAACTGATTCCTTGCGGCGGTTAGTCCAAAACTATTAACGGCCATGTCTAGAGACTTGAAATAGGAGAAGGTTAGCAGAAATAGTTCGTCCTAGTTGTCTGAGCTTGACTAAATCGATGAATTCGTGCTAGTTAACTTAGCAGCTAAACTTACTAACTTACTAACAGCTAGAAAATAGTAAGGGTAGAATAGCGAGGAAGATTTTATCAATTATTCTCCGTCTTGCCTAGCTAACTACTAACTAAACAACTAGTTTTCTAGCTTATGAGCTAGCTTACTTGATTGGGAAAATTAGCAGCCATTCCCGTAAACCCGTTGCTATAGTCAACCGTGATTAAAGTATACCTGCAATTTAGAAGCAAACTTGTATTAGTAAAAGTTTGCTAGTAAGAGTTCGACTAGCAGCTGCTGAAACTTACTTGAATTTCAAGTCATAAGACATCCATTTCAAAAGGTCGATAGAGTAGCCAGTGGGGATAGTCTGGTTCGTACCTTCCACGGTGCTATAAAATACTCCTGGACGATTCTGGAAAAGTAGTTTGGTTAACTATCAAATGCTACCTTGAATATATCAACTATGAACTGAACGTAGCAGCCAATCTATTAAGTTACTACATCAACACACCAATGGTTTACTCAGTACATGAGTAAGTACTACATTTTACTACAATCAGTTCAACTCTGTTACTACTTACTACTACTACTGCTGCTACCGTAACTGTTCAGCTACTAATCTTTTTACCGCTGTTGCTACTGCTAATAAGAGTTTTTCAACGACTTAAGAACTGCTAGACAACTGCTACCAGGTATCGTTTACTAATACTACCACTCCTACTTCTACTACTACTACTACTACTACTACTAGTACTACTTCTACTACTACTAGTACTACTACTACTACTACCATATACTACTACTGCTACTATTACTAGCAGTACTACTAGCACTACTACTAGTACTACTATTACCTTTTAATACTACTACTACCATTTGCAACATTTACAACTAACACGGAACCCTTTGCAAAATGTTATTCCTCATACCACGACATAGCCGACATTTAGACGTCTCGTACTATTTAGCCTCGTACTAGCAGCGCTTCGAACCAACTGCATTAGTAAGGCTACAGCTAGCCACGCACGAGCCATGGTTGCAGCTGACTACTTGTGTCTCGGTACGAGTCTTCTTGAGCAAGGCTTTTATACCTGTAGACTCGTATGTAAACTTGCTGAATAATCGATAACTCTTTGCAAAGAGCATTGGGTTTTTGATCTAATGACCTTTGATTTGCTAAATTGAATCAAGATTTATCTTCCAGTCTACATATCAATGGTTGAATACGACATGCATTTTAGTACTGAATAGACAAACATCTCATTTTGAAACACATTTTCGAATGGGCTTAATTTAGGTGAAACTTCACAGGGAAGTATTTGGAAAAAGGTATATTGATTTACACGTCTCAATACATCGGTAATGACAATGTCGCCAACCGTTGAGGGATCGAGTTGTTGAATTTCGGTGTAAACTCAACTTTGTCGAGTCAATAACGTCCGTACACTTTCCTGGTGAATTGACAGCCGAGTGAAACTGTTAGAAATACCTCTGCTGAGTAAACTGACGAGTTAGATTTTACCACTTGACTCTACTTACTCTTAACTCAGCAGTGATTAAACGAAACGGTTAAGCGAATTCTGTCTACTTTCAACCAGTAGCCATTTACTAAATACTACTGACTGTAGATTAAACCCAACGAATCATACTAACTAGTCTAACTACTCAAAGTATTATAAGTATTACTACTACTACTACTCCTTACTAACTAGTAGTAGCTACTATAACTATTATAACTACTCCTATTACTACTACTACTACTGCTACTACTATTACTACTACTACTACTATTAATTACTAGCTGCTAGTTTAAAACAACTAATCTGACTACTATTCAAACCAGTAACTATTGTAGCTATTATAGCTATTACAACTGAACTATTACTACCAACTATGAACTACTGGTTCTCTTATAGCTAATATAACTACGGTACTACTACTACTACTACTACTACTACTAATTACTAACTAGTAGGTTTAAGCGACTAATCTTACTACTATCTATCCACTAACTATTAAAACTATTATACCTATTACACTGAACTACTACTACTGACTGAACTACTGGTTTTCTTATAACTAATGCTACCACCACTACTACTACTACCACTACTACTACTACCACTACTATTACTATAACTACTAAATAACCATTACAAGCACCGTTATAAACTGATTAATAATACCGTTATGTTATAACTTAGCGATCACGAGAACTACTACTACTGACTACTAACTAACCTGTTACAACTACTGTTTAAAACGGGACTGTTAATCATAGTTTCCGTTAGGTTTTTAGACGTTTGTCCAACTTGAAACGTTTCCTGGCCATTTCATAAGAGAAGGCGATGAAGGAGAGTGCGTATCCCAGGCCGAGGATGGTGAAAGCGCTGCTGAGATCGGTTAGCGACAGAACGCGCATCTCTTGGGTTTGGATCTCGTAATCGAAGCAGGGGCTCCTCCGCGGCGGGTACGAGTTTTCTTCCCAGTGGCTGGGTAGTCCGTAGCTCAAGGCCTTTAGAACGCTAGCCAACAAACAATCTGTTACACAAACAAGCAAGATACTGGTAGTTTTCGCCGAACAAACAAACAATAAATAAGCAAACAAACAAACCAATCAGACGAGCAAAAACGTCCAAACGAAATTCCAACAAACAACCAGACAAACACACGAACAAACATACAAGCAAATAAACGGATTAAATGAAACAAATGGGAAACAAATCAAACAACCAAACGAGCATAGCAAACAAACAGTTTAACTCTTGTACAGCGAAACGAACAAAAAATGAACGAACAAGCGAGCTAACAAACAAGCAAACCAAACAATCGAGAAACAACGAAACAAACATAAATTCCAGCGGAAAACAATTCAACAATCTTCCAGACAAACAATCTAATCAAATGAAACAAACAAACAATTCAGTCTAGTCTTACGCAGGGCTGCAACAAGAGCGGAACAAAACATATCCTAAGAATCAAGAAACAAACAACCAATCAAGCATATGAACAAACAAACAATCAATCAAGTATACGGACAGTTAAGCAACCGAACAAACCAACAAACAAACAAACCAGTTTAATCTTACGCAGGACTATAATAAGAGCCCAACAAACAAAATGTTAAGACTCAGCAAACAAACAAACAATCAAACAGACGAACAATTAAACAAACAAGCAAATCAAACAAACAAACGAACCAGTTTAGTCTTACGCAAGACTAGAATAAGACCCGGATAAACAAAATGTTGAGAATTAGCAAACAAACGATCAATCAAGCATATGAACAAACAAACAAACAAACAAACCAATTAGTCTTACGCAAGACTGAAATAAGAGCCGAACAAACAATATGTTAAGAGTCAACAAACAAACAATCATTCACAGTTTACGAGTACCTAACATCCAACGAATTCCTATACTCGTGCGATCTATCCAGCGGAATAACGAAACTATAGTACGCACTATAGTACGGCTTATCCAATAGTGTTAATCTGCATGTTCTGGTCACTTGATAGTCGTCTTCTAGAATCATCCGGGATTGCATTACGTCCTGCAAATTTCCATTTTAACTTAACAAGAATTAAAAGTTAAATGCTTATAGCACAAAGCGTACTAGCTAGAAGTCAATTAGCTTAATTAAGCAAGTAGTTAAAAACTATTTACCATGGCAAGAACGTGACGACCGTCTTTGACCAGCTGCAAGCAAGTAGCTAATTCGGGCGACGCTATGGAGATTTCCGACCCGCAGTAGTTCCCTGGTAGCCGCGCTAAGTTAGTTGCTAACGAACTAAGAGTCCCAACTCCAGCCTGTGAGTCGTATATCTCTTCAATTTGACGGATCGAGTGCGTAACTAAAGTAGTTTTCACTTACTAGTTTACTAACAGCTGCTAGTCCACGAGTTACTATGGGAGTATGCTACTTTACTAGTCCGCTGGACTGATGATATATCAGGTATACTAACAGTATAGCAGTTCATCAATTAACAACCTATCTGCTGTTTTACAAAGTAACTAGTTTTGCTAGTTTACTAGTACTGGTCGGTCTTGTGTAATGCTAATCGACTGATTCATGGTCTAGTAAGTTCACTGTTTACTGGCATACTAATTTACTAGTTTACTAGATGACCTGAGTACTACTTGTCCTCTACCTGAATCGTAGCTTGGCTAAAAGAGTCGTCTGGAGTTAGCAACTGCAAATCGCTTCTAGCAGCTAGATCCTCAACACTGGAAACTAGCAGACTCAGCTTCGGGGTAGTCATATAGGTGATTAGCGATCCACTGTAAGCATTAGCTAGCACCAGGGCTGCTAAGCACCAGACAGCGGCTAGAACTCGAGAAGAGCGCGTTTTTGAAGAACAGTAGCCACCTGTTTAACTCAACTTAGTTAGTTAGCTATGACTATGACTAACTGAGTTACAAATGAATTAGTCACCTTATGTTAGCAGCTATTGAGTTAGCAACTAGCTAGTCAGACTAGTTACCTTGGTTACCTTTAATTTAGTCAACTATACATTTGGATGGTACAAATTTAGTTTAGCTAGCTGCTCGTCTAGTTTAGTAGTTACAAACTTGTTTTAGCAACTGTATCACTATAATAGTCAGATTATAACTACTATTTTACCTTGGTTAGTAACGACTCCCATGACGTACATGAAAGTATTCTGCAGTGAAGCAAAAGCTGCTGAGTCCTCGTCGTGCTTAGCAAGTAGCAAGGAATGCCTCAGAGTAGTAAAGAGCTTCAGTAGCAACGTAATGCTAACCATGGATAGGACAATGCCTATCCAAACCTACTTGAAAAAAAACGGTCAGAAGTTTAGTTAGCCATGCCAAGTTTGCATAGATCGTTAGTTAAGTTAGTTAGCAAATACTCTAAGCTATCAGCTTTTCTCGGATGGCTAGTTAGTTACAGTTAGTCGCTAACTAGTAAGAGTAGGATTGATTAGTATAGGAAAGATTAGCTTCCAATAGGCAAAAACAGTTGATGTTACTAGTTTTCAGCCGTCTTTTCAGTAGTAGTAACTTAATTCTACGCATAGTGTTTTTGAATAGTTCCGTGTACTTTTCGTAGTTCACGCTAGTAAATAGTAACGTTTGCGACTAAGTGACAGATACTAGAAAACTAGGTAGCCAATAGTGTTTTTAGATGGTGCATATAGTGTTAATAGCAGCATCTACATTAGTAGTAAATGATCATTCTAAGCATTAGTTTTTAGCACTAGGGCGTAGTACTTGGTAGTTAGCACTTAGTGACTAGTTAGTGATAGTCGACTAGTAGTTACCGTTGCAGTATAAGGACGAATGCAGCTCCAGGGATCGCTCCTGTAAGTTGGGTACGGTATGATGAAGCTCTCGGTCCCAGTCTCGTAAGGTACTAGGAAAGTTAGCAACTGATTCCTTCCATAGGAAAGTCCAAAACTAGTAACGGCCATATCTAGAGACTTGGCGTGGGAAAAGTTTAGTAAAAGTTGCTATTTGGAGCTAACAGCATTACTAACGACCTAACTTCCAAATCGATAAGTTCCATATGCTAATTAGCTTACCAGATGGACTTACTAACTTGCTAACTACTTGAAATTTGTCAAGTTAGCAGAGCGAGGGAAGTTCTGTCACTCACTGTCGATCGGTCTCGCTGGGTCTGGCCTAGCTAACTGCTAACTGGTAACTATAGTTGCTAGTTTGTTAGCTAGCTTACTTGATAAGGAAAGTTTCTAGCCATCCCGGTGAATCCGTCGCTGTAGTCAACTGGCATCAGCATATACCTGCAATTTAGAGCCAGGTCAGTTAGCATTAACAAAAGTTCGGCTACTAAGAACAACGTTAGCAGCTAATGAAAAGTTACGTGAAATTTAAGTCGTGAGACATCCATTTCAAAAGGTCAATGGAAAAGCCGGTGACGATAGTTCGGTTCGTACCTTCCACTGTGGTATGAAACACTCCCGGACGGTCCTGAGAGAGTAGTTAGTAAAGAACTACCTAATACTACTACCACTACCACTACTTGCTACTACTACTACTACTACTACTACTACTACTACTACTACTACTACTACTACTACTACTACTACTACTACTACTACTACTACTACTACTACTACCTACTACTACTACTACTTTTCTATTGCTACTTCTACGAAATTACTACTATTGCTACTACTCTTACTAATACTATTGCTAGTACTGCTACTACTGATACTACAACTACAACTACTTCTATTGCTACTTATACGTTAATACTACAATTGGTACTACTATTACTATTACCTTTAGTCACTACTTTTAATACTATTACTGCTGCTGCTGTTTCTTCTGTAGCTACTATACTATTATACTGGTACAACTGTTATTACTACCGTTACTTCCAATACAACTAACATTAGTACAACTACTAACTGCCGCTGCTACTACTACTACTACTACTATCCCTATTATACTTGCCATCTAAGCATTACTTACAAAGTTACTATGAATACCTCGACATAGCCGACTTTCAGATGTTTCGTTTCATTCAACCGTTGACTAGTAGCGGCCGTTACCAACTGCACAAGGAAGGCTACGGCTAGGCACGCACCAGCCATGGTTGCAGCAGGCGATTTTCAGTCCCTGTACGAGTTTTCTATTGCAAGGCTTTTATACCTGTGAACTGGTAGGTAAACTTTTCCCCCCAAAAAATTCATTTTTCGAATACTTGACATTCTCCAGCCCCACGGGTCCGGCACACAAGGGAGTTCGCTTAAAATTTTAATGACCAGGGCCACCTGATGCGCCTTCTTTTTTCCTGTATCCACATTTCCGATGCAGTGTATCGTTTTAGCTGCAAAACTATCGTCGTCCTAACACATCCAAGGATTGCTGGAAATCTTTCAATACGATATCCATATAGAATTTACCCTTTTAACCCGATCGACACATATCTACATCTGACACATCACTGAAATCCGTGAAAGCTGCTCAGCTAGTCCAGTTTTCTCTCAAGAACTGAAACTAAAAACTTAAGCAGAAAAAAGCCCTTGAAAGTCCTCTATTCGTCAATAGGGCAGTCAGGTTGGATAACTGCAGGTCTATAGCTCAGGCGCGGTACCACAACACCTGCTGACTGGAACACGACAGGTTGAGGGTTCATACCTGGTAAGACGTTTTACTTACATGAGAAAGACATGCCCTGGTAAAGCCATCAGTAAAGCCATTTCTTGAAACTCGACAGAACGATAAACAGGCTCGCTATACTAGAGTATCTATCGAGCTAGAACTAAGAAATATTTGTGTCCATTCAAGGTTTACCTTTCCAATTCAGCAATACAGTGCATCAAATTATAATTACACATTATGATGTCACGTGACCCTCCATATTCCTCAGCCAGAGAAATTTCGGTGGAAAAATGCCCATACTAACACGGACAGCACAGAATCAGCTGATGTAGCCGTACCGTCAAGATGGCGGACAGTTCGTTATGCGTAAACCCTACAGCACGTTCACTGCTGTCGTTACTGTCGCGCTCTGCATTGTAAAAGTTGTAGTGAATGTTGAGCATGCAATGTTATAATCGCTTATTGCTTTCACGTTTTCAAAGATATAGAAACGAAAATAATACCGTGGCTGCAACTAATAGTACTTGAGAGATTCCTAAATCTTCGCACAAATCGGTTGATTAATTTCGCCGAAATAAAATCCTAAAGGATTCAAACTACCATGGTAAGTATAAATGGTTTAGTATAAGTATAGTATAGTATAAGTATGTATCGATATATCGGAACAACTCGACATTAACGAACGGACGATAATCGACATTATTCTGTATTTGTTACAATTCGTGCAAGACTGAAGTTTAGTGAACAAATTGTCTACAACTTTAACTGCAAACTCCAAACCGGCAAACTTTAACTAAGCAGCATGGCATTTGAAGTCTCTTTTATTCAGTGGTTCGCTCGATTAACGGAATACGGAGCAGCTACTTGATGTCGATTTTAAATAAAGGGAACAAATAACTAAACTAAACTAAACTTTGTCTAATTAAGCTTTCTGCACACACACTCCAGGTGAAATGACAGGCGAGTGGAACTTTTGGAAGTACGTAGCTCCAAAGTAGCGAGGTAGGCTTTACGATTTAATTCTGAATCAACTTGAGCTAAAGTTATTGTCTCCCAATCTGGGCTTGTACACTATGTTAAGTGCTCAGTTGGGTAAAGGAAATTTAGCTATGTACCGTCTACCATACTGTCTAACGGTTCATATGTCAAGTTAATACTAGTTAAGTTAGATATTCACAGAATTGGGTTGAAACTTAAAAGGCTTACAGAAGTCAGATTGGTACTGCTTTCATATTCCATATGTTGGTCGACAGCAATGAGAATTAAACATAATTTTTCTTAATAAAAACACATCAATTAGGGCTTTTATGGTTATTGGCAATTCTAGCCGAGTTGAAGTTAGTTAGATACATAGACTGATAGACTGATGGTTAGACATATAGATAGATAGATAGATAGTTAGGATAGATAGATAGATAGATAGATAGATAGATAGATAGATAGATAGATAGATAGATAGATAGAGAGAGAGAGAGAGAGAGAGAGAGAGAGAGAGAGATAGACAGATAGATAGACAGATAGTTAGATAGATTATGTTAAGTTAATTTTGTAAGCGTGTATGCCATTGGATACTTATGATGGTCACATGACGTGACGGCATACATCTTGTCTTTTCATGAACGTTCATTAGTACCGCAAATAATACATACCATGTTAATGAATTTGAAAAGTCAATTAATACAAAAAATTGTAATCTACAACTTCTAATAAATTAATTAAATAATCTTTGATCAAGAAAAGTTAACTAAGTTTGCTTTGAACTATCTGTGTATTATATTCACATCCAGGAAAACCATTAGCGTTTTAAACATCCGGGATGCTAACATAAGAGGGTTGCCATAGTAACTGAAATGTCATTAAGGGCTTTGAGAGTCGCAGAAATGATCCTTGACGAAGCCGTTTTTCTTAACGATGCGGGCAAAGTACTCGGCTGAGCTCTTGGCCGTTCGGGTCTTGTTCGGGGAACTGAAATCCACTTGATGAATTCCGAACCTCTCGCTGTATTTGAAGAAAATGTATAATAAAGTATCACTATTTTTACATATAATTGAATTAAAAATTATTATTCTATTATTATTACAGCGATTTTACATCTATCTATCTATCTATCTATCTATCTATCTATCTGTCTGTCTGTCTGTCTGTATCTGACTGTCTATCTATCTAACTTTTGAACTATTCATCCGTCGTACCTATCTATCCATCCATCTATCTTTCTATCCATCTATTCATCTGTCTATCTATCTATCTATCTATGTATCTACCTATCTGTCTACCTATCTATGTATCGATCTGTCTATCTATCTATCTGTCTGTCTATCTATATATCTGTCTTTCGAACTATTTGTCCGTCGTACCTATCTGTCCATCCATCTATCTTTCTATCCATCCATCTATCTATCTATTTATCTATCTAACTATCATCTAACTATCTATCTGTTTGACTGTCTATCTATCTATCTAAATATCTATGTATCTAACTATCTGTCTATCTTTCTATCTATCCATGCATCTCTATCTATCAATCTATCTCTCTAAGTGTTATCTATCTGTATTTCACCTGTAACCCCTCTGCCATTCAAAATTGTCCATAAGCGACCACGCTGTGTAACCCACGACACGGACGCCATCTTGTATCGCTGTAACGAAACAAATAGCAGAGGTCATGCGTTGCCCTTGCTATTGTTTGTGAATTACAGCTTTCAATACCTTTAAGAACGTTGTTGATGTTGTATTTGAAGTAATAGACGCGCATCAGGTCATCCAGGTCACCAGTGTAGGTACTGTAGCCATTCTCAGTGATAATGATCTCGGGATCATTATAGGTTTGCTGAATCCAGTTGAGGATTCGTCGCAGACCGAAAGGAGTTATCTTTAACCAGCTTGATGCTGATCTAGATTGTAATATCATCTTTTTTAATATCATTTAAGTTAGGGATTAAATAGAGATTACTGAGGACGCTTACCCGTACCAAGATGGATCCTGATAAGAGTTAACGTCCTTATCAGCCCAGAAGCTAATGTCGGTTATAGGATTCTCGTGATTCTCGACGATGCTAGCTGAGTAGTAGTTCAGTCCGAAGAAGTCAGCGCTACCTTTTAAACTAGCAATCTCTTGGCTAGTGAACTCGGGTAGTCGCGATTGAAGGAATCCTTGGGCTAAGCTTTTCCTGGCAATCTGAATAAAATCTTATTACTTACCTGTCAATGTAGCAAATTGACAATGGGAGGCAAAAAGTTTGGGTGTTAGGTAGGTAGCTATCTAGATCGATACATTGATAGATAGACATAGTTAGGTTAATAGGTAGGTAGGTGGGTAGGTAGGTAGATGGATAGAGAAATAGAAAGAGAGATAAATGGATGGAAGGATGGATGGAAGGATGGATAGATATATATAGATAGATATATACACAGACAGACAGATAGGTAAATAGATAGATAGATAGATAGATAGATAGATAGATAGATAGATAGATAGATAGATAGATAGATAGATAGATAGATAGATAGATAGATAGATAGATAGATAGATAGATAGATAGATAGATAGATAGACAGACAGACAGACAGACAGATAGGTACAGACGGGTAGATAAATAGATTAGATACATAGATAGATAGAAAATGAGCTAGCTCGAGATCCTTACGTTTCGAAACCCATATTATTCGCTTATTACCTGATCTTTCATAATCTGCGGATAATCTCCTTCGCCGAAAATGGGATTCGCAAACCATCCGCCATCAAACTGCAAGGACCGCTCGGCAGCCAGCTGCGACTCTGGCGTCTCGTCCTTGGGTTCAGACCAACCGATATTCAAGGTAATTCCAACTTTCCCTACACTCGAATCATATGAGAATTAAGTAAACTTTTACTTCAATTTACATTCACTTAATCAATATCCAGTGTAAATAACAACATTATGTGACTAACTTTAGTCCAAGTTGAATTAAATGTTAGTTAGTTTAACTAATATCTGTTATAAAACCTAATGGAGTATACCGTTTTGGACAGGTTTGAAAGCTGTTTCATACAGTCGGTATGCTCTAGCATGGGCCCTGAGTAGGTTATGCCCTGCAACGTAATCAGAAGTTCCAGACTGGGCGATTCCAGGCGCGTCTTCTCCAGTACCGTATCCCAGGTAAGCTACTACCCATGGTTCGTTCAAGGTGATCCATAACTTGACCTATTTCGACATCATCATAAGAACCAACATAACGCAATGGAAAACTTGTTATAATTAAAGTTAATGAAATAAGGAAATTTAAGGACCCATGCATAAACAAGGAAATCGTATAAAATGATTATGTTTTACAGTTTTTATTAATGAAAAGTAGGTAACGTTACGTCATTTCCAAGTTCAGTGAACATAAGGTTGGCGTATTCTTCGAACCAATCAGCGATGCTCGAATTCAGCCAACCGCCTTGGTCTTCGAGAGCTTGCGGTAGATCCCAATGATACAAGGTTACCTATTCATTTCAAATTCCATCCAGATTATACTTAATCAATATAACTATCTAGCTATCAATCAGTTAACTCATTCCTGAGAAGGATAGGTTACATATAGAGACTAGTTTGGTAAACTATACTACCATTGGTTCAATGTTAGCAGCTTTCAGTGCAGCTATTAGCTTCTTGTAGTAGTCGACTCCCGGTTGGTTGACAGTTCCGATACCACTGGGTAGAACCCGCGGCCATGAAATGGAGAAACGATAGTGCGACACCTAGGGTTAAGGCTAGTTACTAGATGGCCATTACAAATTACTAGCTTTGAACAATGGAAGCTTATAGTTACACCGAGGCTTTTCATCATCTCGACGTCCCTGTCATAGAAGTAGTAGCTAGAGCATGCTTCATCGCCAGTGGTACCGTCGAAGATGGTGCCGTTTCTGCGTACGAAAGTATCCCAGATGCTCGGACCCTTGCCTTTAATAGCTCATAGTTAGCCTAGACCAATAACCTATTTAACTATTACTGCTTCACTAATTAACTAAGTAATTAGCTAGCCAACTAAACATTCGACTGACTAACTAATCGACTATCTAATCAACTACACCAAGACATTAACTAAGTAGTTATGCTAACTAGTCCAGCTAACCTAGCTGGCTTACTAGCTAGCTATCTCACCAGCTATTTAACCTGCTAAACAGCGAACTAACTAACTAACTAACTGGCTAACTGATTGCCATTTAGACTACTTATCAACTAACTAACTAATTACCTACTGAACTGACCAGCTGAGTAGTTCAGTAACTGAACTGCTGCTAACTAGCTAACCATCTAGCTGATAAGCAAAGTTTCTGTCTAGCTAAATCAAAATACTAACCAAGTCAAAGAACAGTACTAAAACTAACTAAGTAGCCCATGAATTGAACCAACTGATAAACCAACGAACTAACTAACTAGCAATCACTAACGACTACTTAAAATTTTAAATACCGTCTACATTCCAAGCTCCCTCCACCTGGTAGGCAGAAGTAGCAGTAGCCCAGACGAAATTATCCGGGAAGTTTCCGTACAAAATCGGCTCTTCTACATAAACTGCCCTAACGTAAGCAGTTAGCAACAGACCAGTAAGTAGCTGCTTCAGCATTCTTCAAACTTTCACGAGCTACTGATTAAGACAGCCACTTTGGAAAGCGTCTAGAACGTTCATATTCATAATACGGATTTAAGCAGCACCTGATAAAATGATAAGTTATTTATGTCTGCTGTTTACAGTTGATTCTCTTATCACGTACTTGCTTTGTAAGCTAGCAAATAATCAGGTTAATATTAAGATTTGAATACACTTTTTAAGTGTCTATCAAAATATAAACTGTAGGAGTTATGATTGCGGTGATTCTACACTAATCAAATACAATATCAAATAAACTGAATTAACATATGAATTGTTGAGTCGTCCTTGAATATATTATGAGCGTTTACCCTAAGATGGCGTTGCCAATGCCATGAATTATTGTCTTCTGCTTTTGTTTTTTGTTATTCCTCTTTAACGTGCAGGTTCAGTATGAGATTTAATTTAATATGTTTTAAAACTACGATATTTAGGTACTTTATCTTGCGAGCATGTTAATAATATGACTACTGTTGTAAACAGCGTAATTTGAATGGGTGACACTCGTGAAAGTATACTATACTGTTTATTAGCGACACCTTGGTGAAAGTTATTGTTATTCATGATGTGTTCTGCTTAATTAACCTCAGATAGAAGTCATCATCTACATGAAATACAAATTTATCTATGTATAGTTATTAAGAATGAGATTTTACTTTTCGCACCGCGAACAGTGTGCGTACCCAACCTATCTGAATAACTACGACGACTTATTCACTGTTTCAGGTCCCCCATTACGACACAATGTCGCCCTTCAAAGACTTTAACTCTAATTTGACACACTCAGTACACTGACTCTGCGATTGCGCGATGAAAGGATAGGAGAACCAGAAGATGCCTCGTCGAACGTCACACTGTGCGGAACGTGGACATTTGGTCGCTCCTCATGCTAACATAGTTTCTCGAGCTTGGAAGACGAGGTGTTGTACATTATGACCAGAGTCTCAACTATAGAAGGGTAAACGCTTATATCGATTCTAAAGACAAGATGCATTATAAGCTTAAAACGAATATGCTTTGGTTAACCGTGGTTTCATCGCTTTTAACCATAACTATCAACCGTGATGACTGATGAGTGCTTCGCTTCATTTTCAGCGTTCCCGTTGTTCTGCACCTGTGACTGGACCAGTCATGGCGACGCTCCACTTCAGCGCCTGGCCGCAGCGACCCTACCTTACCGAGTCTCCATTCCTTTATTCTACATGTATAATTTTTTTAATAGTTTAGCACTTGGCCATTTCAGTTTTGATTCTCAAAAAATTCCCATTAACCAGGAAGTTTGGTATTTGTATTTATTTTATTGGCAAATCGCTGAAATACACTTGGGTGTAAGCTTTATGGCAGTTCCGATATGATATACCGCAATGTCTTCGGAAGATTTTTACGTAGACTTTCTAATGCCAGTGCAACGGCTACAATTTAAGACGTGAAAGACAAACGCCTCTTTTGTTCCGTATTTCCATGTTTAATAAAAATAATAGTAGGTTTCATCAAGTTTCAAAAGTATAAAACAAAGTCAGCTGGGTTCAACAACCAGTAGCGGCACAATGAACGAACACAACGCCATCTAGCGGCAATAATCAGAACTATTATTTCGGACTTTTTTATTTCGTCTCAAAATCGGAGAATCGTAGGTGAAAAATAGGTAGAAGTTTTTTGCACTGTCTGGTAGCTGCCCTGGTGGTGTCGCGGTTAAGGTGCTGGGTCTTCGATGCGGAGGTAAGTGCTGGGGTTCACGGTTCGAGTCTCGGTGGCCGCGGACTTCTGGTTTCTTTCTTTCCAATTCGGAACAACTCTGCATTCTGACACCGAGACACCACCAGTTCCGAAGGGCGGGTAATGCAGCACTTTTTTAAATATTTTTTTAGAAAAATTTGATAACAACATGTGTCCTACTCTCCCAAGTTTCGCTTAATATCATGAAATAGGAATTACAGACACTATTATATCGTTGTATTCAAAAGGTTAACAACACTTTTTGACACGTTTTGTCCTTGTCAGAAAAATTTTAATTTAGTGATGTTCGGCGTGACCGTGTTGGCGTGGCACATCGGAACCTAGAAATGGATTGAAATAAAACGTATTTAAGTTAATTAAATTTGATGTGTAATATCGAAGCTAATGTTGTAAATCGTTTTATTATATTTATTATTTTTTATTTATTATCGACATCCTTGATGTCGATTGATTCCAGATTTCTCTTGAAGACAAACTATGAAATGTCGTGTGAAAGGTACCTGCTTTTCGGCGCTGAAAGGTTCTTCGTCCATCGCGTCCACATTACTGAGCGTTACTCGCTTTGCGACGTAGTGGAGCGTGCTGGAAACCTAGAAAGGGATGAAAAATATTCATTTTGTATTTTGTATAAACTTAATGCTTAATATTTAACACAACATCGTAAGTTGGGTCATTGATACGACGAGAATACACCCTCTCTATAAACGTACCTGCTCGTTAATTGAAGGTCAACGTTCACCACACGTCCAAATTACTGATTACTCCCGGCTGTTGTTCGAGTCTTCATCATCGTGTCGTCAAAAACCTATTTCAAATGAACGCAATATGAGAGATGTGATAACTCATCTGGTATCGATATCGCATTGTTACAACTGCAGAGAATCACAACAGCTGTTGTTAAAGACCAAAGTATACCAAAGCCAACTTCCCAACGTGCTGTAAACGACATTATAATATTAACGAATGTACAGCTTTACTTTAATTATACCAATCGAATTTGCTGGCTCTAGTTTCAATCATTAATTACGTTAGGTAAAATTAAGCACGCTTACTTTATTACTTACCGAATTAACATCGTTTAATTGAATCGTGTTCTACAGCCATGTTGTTACGACTACTAGCAGATGACCATCTCCGACCATCTCCCTATCCTCCCAAGATGTCGTATTCAAATTGCCCGCTAGATGGCGCTACCTGAGCATTACCGTTGCTACACGATTGGACTCGATGAAATAGAATTTAGCATATTAAATAGCATACTAGCAAGAAATTTTGAAGTGTTATGAGATAGGTATCCGGAAGAGGACTGATAGAAATGTACACAAAAGTTAATTTCATTTTACGGGTTAAAGATTTATAGAGACAAATGTTAAAATACTGCTTTCGTCAACGTGAAGACAACGGTACTTTACAGGTTGTCAGTGGACGATAGACTGATCGAGCAAAGTTTACTTTTCAATTTCAATGGATTTCTCGCAACTGTCCGCCTTGTTTTCTGCTAAAGAGCCAAGTTGATCAGTTTCGACGGTCGATCGTGCAAACCACAAAAAAAAACGGTCAAATTGAAATCTCGTTCCCTGTCGTACAAGTTGGTGCGAACTTATTTCAAAGTCAAAACATGTACTCGGCTATCAGTCATACTATAATATTACACGTATCAAAGTTTATGTAAATTAACATAACAAGTCGCATTAAATGTAAACCAGTAATAAATTAGGTAATACAATTGGTATATATTTATATCGCATGACGCAATCTATGCAATTTTTCAAGGGGAGAAAGATTGTTCAGATATATAGCTTTATGACCAAACCGGTTTGTGAGTATGGCGGGATGGAAATTCCCATACATCTATGACAGCCTGTTTCACATACTCGACAGCATAATTACTTTCAAATTCAATCCACATTAAAGGTGAACCGCAAAAAAGGCACTTAAGTCAATAAATTAATGTGAAATTATGTCGCAGGAGATGACGGGCGTTTCAATTGGATGCGTAGTTTCTACAACTGCCGGTAGATGGCGCCACCGTCTAGATGGCTGTTATCATAACTTTCATGATCAAGTTAAGTGGTCTTAATGTAAAGGGCTTAGAAAGAAGAGTACGCAGTTAATCAGCACCTGTTTAAGACAGCTGATTACGTGACTATATATCGTATAACTCCAATTCCAGGACGCGATATTCGGATATTTGCAAAGCAAAATGAAGTATAGCCGCGTCTGTCGACTGATCCCCAAAGACATTCATCGAATTCTCCCCCTCTGCTGAAATGAATATTTCAGTTGTTTAAATGCTCTTTTTTCAACACTCGAATGCAACTGCGACTGTCTTCAGCATTGGTTATGATCGTGTTATATAATACAGAAATGCCTATGCTGTTATCATCGTTAACGTGGTACGAACGTTACAATTTGAAGGTAAACGGACACATCAGCCACTCACAAGACTGTTTCCTTTCAGGTAAGATTAAAGTCGGAAAAAATACGGGTCGATATCTCGATACAAACGTCGCCATGGTAACCATCATTTAACGAGCTCGATCAAATGTCGGGTCTCAGTTAAAGACGTTTACAAGTTTTCTCCGCTGAGTGCGCGTACAGTCCCGAGTAACAAAGGGTTCTTGCTGGGCAATACTTTGATTGCTTGTTGCTCCTACGCTTTTCAAGGTACACACACCCAAAAAATACTGGAGGTAGAACCAATGGTACTTGATACTCTCATAAGGTATCGTTGAAATCGGTTGGTTAGTTTTGACAAAATAAAATCCTAAAGATTACATATTGTCACAATTTCCCATCATTCAGACCTTTTTTGCTCCAGACTGTATTACAAGACATCAAATGAGAAAGAGAATAAGAGAAGATCCACCTTAAAATGGTACCTAGCTTTGCTCTTATCTCCCTAATGCATTAGGAAAGAGCGTGGAATCTAAAGAAGCTAATAGGACTTTGCATTGAGAACTTCCCACGCTGAAAATCTGGTGTTGGAGGGTACCAGGTATAAAGAGCAGATTCGACGTAGGGAACAAAAGTTTTGTTCTGCATTGCTGTAGAGGAGAGTTTCGTGTCGTATTGACAAGCCATGTGACCGGTTCATAATCAGTGCCTCTGAAAATCCTGTGTGACAAGGATGGTCCATTCATGCCATGGGAACTTGCAACCCCCTTTCCCAGGCATTGCGCTACAGGCGGGAATCTCAACCTCCGTACAACGGACACCGTAACTACGCAGTTTGCGTTAATAAAAAGCATTTCTTTGTGCGATTTCGTTCAGATTTAACTCTTAGCTCAAATCTTAAGTCTGGTTCTTATCTGGCAAATAGTAAAATTTTGAAGCTGTCCGTAATAGCGAGGTGCTGAAATATAAGAACCTCTCTACAACGGACAACACAACTCACTTACTATCGCACCTAGATCTACCAGCTTATATGAAGACTTACTGCAAGAGAATCAAACATGATTGTGACTAAGACAAGTTTTTACGAGGATAAAGTTAATTTTAATTGGTGTCCGTTATAAGGGATTAAGTGGGAGGGCGATCTGGCCAAGAGGGGTGAGAGTTTTCCCACCGACGCATAAGCCTGCCCCCCTTTGAAAACGACGGCGGACTGTACAATGATGATGATGCTACCCTACGGAATGGGTCAACGTTTTTCATACAATACGTGAAAAGGGCGTCCCCTGCTCCGTTCCTCCAATCTTCTCACACCGATGCAATGGAATCCCAGCGTGGGAACGCATCACCGCTCTCATGCAATCTTATTCATGTGTGGGGGAATTATTAATCAACCGGTTACTTTTCTGATGACAGCTCAACTAACCTGAGCTTTCCCCTTTTAGACAACAACAAAAATAGAACTTAAAATAAGAAATTAAACCAGTTAAACTTCCTTTCTCTATTTATCTCTTTTGTTTAACCCATTAAAGTAACTCTCTGTCCAACTAACCTATCTACTTAACCATTTAACCATTTAACTATATATCAATTCATCTGTCTATCTATCGTCGTGTCTATCGTATTTTCGTATCTATCTACTTATCTATCTATCTACTTATATCTATCTATCAAACTATCCATGTTCCGTCTAACCGTCTAACCAGCTAACCGTCTAACTGTCTATCAATTTATCTATCTATCTATCCTTCTATCTATGTATCTATCTATCTATCTACGTATTTTCGTCCACTCCTTTACTACCGAGTTCTAGAAACAAACCACAATCGTGGGAGCAACAGGCGAAAGAAGATCATTGCACCAAAGTAAGAAACATTGAAACAAAAGAAAAACTTGAATACAACAAAAAAACGACGAGAAGACATAATAGTGCGCTAACAGAGCTAAAGAACTAAAACACCAGAAAAAAATCAGATTGACGAAACAGCTTGAGGGCGATGGCCCTAACTTGTATTAAAAAAAACAGACGGTCCCTATTTAAGTCTCACTAAAACCCTAAACCTAAAACCTTTACCGAAATGTATACAGATCTATATTAATATTCATATTAAGTGCTATATTATACTATAGGGAATAGTAATAAAGGGTTAGTGTATATGTGCAGTTGCCCGACAGGTATACGAGTCTAATTCTGACCGTGTGTAACCTCTATACCTCTCATGTCCGTGCGTGGGGATCTGTTCAGCAAGAGGAGAAACGAAAAAAAGTTGCAATGACTTTGGTCCGCAGGGGGTTTTGTTGGGCAGTGGTAAAAGCGAGTGACCCTCTTTATATGAGACGTGCAGAAGAGTCTCGAGTTGGAAGAACAGGTAGATGTCCGAGAAAGCTCCCCAATTGAGAGGAGAACTACCTGGGCGCGATGACGGTTCTTCTGCGTTGCATCTCCTCGGGGCTACCGACATAAGATTTCGTGCAAAGGTAGACAATAGCGCGCCCCTTACATAAAATATGGCTCCCGGGGGCTCCCTGGCTTATTATGCCGGCCATTTGAGAACCATCTCAAAACTCCCACGTAGCCCGAGGACAAGAACCATTAAAAATCTGCTCTCAAGGCATTCCGCCGCTCGCTTCTTCTGTTTCTTTTTATGGTTATATAGCTTTCCTGCTGCTCGCCCCCATCTCGACACTCTAGCATTTCATACGGATCGCTATATTTCCAAACCAAGTCCAACTGATATCTCGTATAGTTAGTCGGTTAATGAATAGGAAAAAGACGGGAAAACTGGCAGTGATTTTCGGCGTGTAACATGCCAAGTACGCGTATGTATATAAAAACGGGAGGACAGCAGGAGAGGTGGGGCCCCTAAGGGCTGGGATAACGAGTAGGTGGGTGGGGTATGTTAAGAGAGCTCCCGTTTTTTTTTCACGGACTTCTCCGCCCCCTGGTGCAGCTACTGCCATCGCCCCCAATGTAAAGCCAAGGGCCGAGTTGAAAACGTGGACTTGTCTCTTGCTGGAGTGCGAGGGAGACACTTCGTTTGTGTTGGATCATGTGCCTTGTTAACTCAATCTGATTACACTTTTCAGTTGCCCCAGTTCTGCCTTACGTACGCCGTTGTGCAACATCCAGTGGATCCTTATACGTTCTACAACAAACCAACAATCCAAAATTCATCTACATGTTTTAAAGAAGGTAATAAACGTAATCACCTGCTCAAAAAATTCCCAATCCAGATTTACCTTTTAAACTCTTATCTTTTGACAAACGACACTGTGTTTTTACTATCTCTAAAGTCCCTGATAAGTTGTAATCTGTCTTTGATTCGTCTTTGATATGTCGAACTGATTGATCAGAGTTAATGTTATGGGTTCGCTGTTAAGACATGTGAGCCAACTTGGCTTTACGCGCTCGAACGGACGTACGAGAGACAGAGATGGACGAAAAAGAGATAAATAGAAGGAGAGAGAGAAAGAGAGAGAGAGAGAGAGAAATGCCTATATTTGTGATGAGAGTAAAGCATGACATGGGCGTTGCCAACAGTCGGCCTTGACAAGGTCGAAGACTAAAAAGAATAACGAATTGAACGAAGTAGACAAAAAAATTATCACAAAAAGAACGAGGCAAATAAAAGTAGAAAACGCGAAAACGCCCTCGCAGACAACTGCAAATCAATAACCGCTAAATAAGGAAGAAACTTTTGCAAGAAACCTTAAAGCAATCAGTCCCGCTGCAATATAGATTTCCAGACCGATTTCTTTAATGAACTCTCACGGTATTTCCAGAACAATTTTTCTATTCAGACTCGATATTCTGACATTTGCTTTCTCAAAAATAAGTAAAACTGACAATCAATTTGTGCGGATTAGATTAAGTTGTGTTAAGTGCCCAAATTACCCGAGGGATAACCATGTGGATGACGAGAACGTCATAGTTGCAGGGTAGTAGGTATGCGGAGTAAGTTAGCGCGGGCTCTCCCTTTTCGAACCTAGACCTGTGGTATTGATTCCTGGCATTGACGTCAACAAGCCTCGTTGGCAGGTGAAAAAGCGCGGGCGGGAAAAAAGACCAATCCAGCGTTGACAGATTCTCGTGTTTCTTAAATATTTAGATGAAAACCCCCGATATTTTCAAAAAGGGAGATCCCTGTTAACAATTGTATGATGTTGTTTGTTCAGGAGCAAGGAGTTAGTGCGTCTTCATTTGTGCCAGTCGAACAATGCTCGCCGCCGAAGGAGGGTCAACGACGCAGCGCAAACGCCAGCGGCTGGACCAGTTGGTCGACCGGATCGCGCACTTCGTCAGTAGCAGCCAGGGCGCCCTTGGAGACAAGCATGAATCGGGATCTGCGACCATGTCTCGATTGCGTCTCCGTTGTCCTAGTCGACAGAATCAGGTGTTCAACTTTGACCACGTCGTACCGCCCGGTGATCACCGAAGTGACGAAGAAATCGAAGAGGAAGTTTTCAGTCCCTTAGCCAGTTTCTCCGACCGTCTGACGCTGAGCCCGTGCGGAAGCAGCGCAGACTCGCCGGGCATTTCCTTCAGCCCACTCAGCCTCGAGGACGAGCGAGGACCGCTGAACCTTTCAAAGAGCAGCGGACACGTGATTTCACCTCCTTTTATCACCAGCTCACCCATTTACGGTCATGGCGGCCTCCGGATGGGCACCGCCGGAATTTCCGACTTCCGCAGGCGGGCTCGATCTGATTCCGATCTCCACGAGACCCTCAGTCTAGAGTACCCATCAACGATAACACCCTGGGTGGTAACCCCGGCACCTCTCACCCACACACCTCAACACAACCAGAGATCTTCGCGGTTGGAACACTTACGACCTCCGCCACTGACCGTTTCCGTCAAGCGGAGCTCTACGGACTCGGACAGTTCATCCCCGCTGCTTCAGGAATCTCCGGTAGATCTGTCGGTACGCTCCGGTAGCAGTGTCAGTTCCGACAGTCCCAACCAGAGCTCCCTATCGGCCGAATACCAGGGAAGGACCCCGGCCATCGCCCGGGTGTTCGGGGCGCGACCCAAGCTCCTTACCCGCAGCCTGTCCCTAACCCAGCAGCTTTCACCGGCGGACTACGGCGATGACTCGGCGATGGGTCCGCCGAAACCGCCGTACACGTGTGAAGTCTGCGGCCAGGTTTTCGACCTGCACGACCGGCTGGTCAAGCACCTGGCGTCGCGGCACCGGAGTAAACAGCGCGCTCTTCCGGAGGGCGCCGTTACCAAGGGATACCAATGTGACGTTTGCCAACGGTCGTTTGCACGAAGCGACATGCTGACACGGCACATGAGACTGCACACCGGACTTAAACCCTACACGTGTCGCATCTGCGGACAAGTGTTTTCGCGATCGGATCACTTGAGCACGCACCAGAGGACGCACACGGGGGAGAAACCTTACCGGTGTCCCCAGTGCGCCTACGCCGCCTGTCGCCGCGACATGATTACGCGACACTTACGGACGCATATGCGCAGCGAGGATCTGGACGACCAAACGCGCAGGAAAGACTGTTTATAAAACAAAACAAAACTGCCCGGTTTTTTTTAAAATGTCCCGTGGTACAAATATATTGATTTCGCCCCGCTGTGTCGAAAAACGCCATAGCCAGTATTTATTAATCGGAAAAAGCGAGAAACGCTTCGGTTGTTTCTCTCACAACTTGGCTCTTAAGGACAGTGTTGTATTACTCGACACTGAAGCTGTGAAAACTTTGTGGAAATTCCACCGTGGAGATGCTTTAAAAAAAACGTGGAATACTCAACTCGCGCAGTAAAACTGTGCGACATCGCTCACATGGGAACGAATTGTGGTTTTCCTTCCCTGCCCCTTTCTTTGTAATATCCCCCTCCTCTCGTTCTGAAAAAACAAACGACACCGGTTTATACTTTTCCATGTTATAAGAATTGACAGATTTTGATTGTAATAATAATAATAATAAAAACGTTGCTGCATAAGAAACCATGTTTGCTCAAATGTTTGTCTATCACATTCCAAATTAGGAGGACAAATACATGAACGTATTGAGAGCCACTTTCAATTTTTTTACGAAATACAAGCGGAAACCTTATTTTTATGTATAAAAAAACAATGCCAGTTAATGTGATTCATAATGGGGAAAATAAGGAATTTTTAAAAAAGCGCATAGTATGGAAATACGGAATAAATAATAAGTTTGTTGTTGCTTTTTTTATTTCTTTTGTCTGGTAGAAATGTTGATTTTCACTCGACGCCGTGTGCGAAAATCATGATGAGACCCGGCTCGACAATCATGTCCGGTCCCATGTGTCCGTTATCGCAGGCCATAACGGCCACGGCCTGTTTTCCAGGGATGCGGCGGCACACATAGCTCTCGTACTGCCGCCGGTTCAGCTGGCGGATCTCCAGCGATGCCAGTCCAGGTGGCCAACGCCTTTCGTGGGCGTTTTCCATCAGATCTTGGGCTATGTGCGGCGGACAACTCGATTCGGACAACGCCCGCTTTATCATCGCCTAGAACATTAGACAAGCCTTCGTTTAGTATTTGTTTTTCAACCAGTAATGTTTCTATATTCCATTTTCAGGTTTACATTATTTGTACTTCAATTAAAGAAAACATATGATAAAATCATATTAAATTAGAAATAACTTGAAGGGTGTATTTTATCACGACCTGTAACACAGCATCCGGAGTTGAGATCATTCCTCCCCAGCGCAATACGCGCGCCTTGGGTAAGGACTCGGCCCACCTGCACACCTCATCGGCCTCCATCTGGTCGGCGAGCATTCGCATCGACGGGTTGGCGTTCCTCATGGCCCGCATGAAGTCCTTTAGTAGCTGAAGTTCGCGTTTCTGTTCCTGCAGCTGAAATTTGCACTCGGCCACCTCGGCCTGGACTTCAATGATCTTGGTCTGCTGGGTCGTGATGACGCTGCGCAGATCTCTGACGCAGTTGTGGTCCTGTTTATGCAACGGGTAATTTAGAGAGACATTGACAGAGGATGCAGGCTATTCAACCTTCAATTCGTCTTTGGGAATGACGAGTCCGCATCCGAGTTCGCAAGGCATGGGTCGTTTGGGGTTGAACTCGCACTCCTGGACGTGCGTGTGTAGAACGTCGAGCTTCAGGACGGCAGTGCATCCGTAGACAGCGTTATCGCACGTGACTTGTAACCTAAAACAACACCGTTCAAAGTTCAATGACGAGTACGAAATTTTGGCGGGCAAGTACCGATACAACAAGTTGCGGAGAATTCTCGGGACTGGACGCAACTGGGCGGGTGTGATGTTTTGACGATCGACAGGGCACGTCGGCTGGCGGGATAACCACTCGTGGATGCAGGCCGAGCAGAAGGCGTGCTCGCAGGACGGGGCCTTGAACAAATAACCAGAATTTCAGTCATGACCATAAATTTAAGAATAGCTTTTCAAATAGCAACCTGTAGTGGACCTTCCAAGACACCAGAACAAATGGGGCATAGCAATTCCTCGTCCACGTCGCCTTTGAACCGATTCACATCAATTCCCATTTTCTAACCGTATACAGTTAGGAACGATACAGGTAATTACGTAAAATAAATTAAGTTCGAATTGCTCATAAAGTACGTCGTACTTGGTTAGGGCGTGAAGGATTATGCTGACCCAATAATGGTCTCACAGCCATCACCAAACCAGTTCCATTGTTTTGACCAGAAGCGATAAGATTACGGTGGGAAGTAGTTCGGATTTCTACCGCTAGATGGTGACTTGTTCGATAAACAAAAACACGTGCAATGAATGTAAATAATCTTTAAATTAAACGTTTACTCTAACTTGTATGTTTTAACACAGCATAACAATACGGATCATTATATCCGATTCTGGTGAATTCACTTTAGTTTTTTAATAATTCTGTGGCTATTAGGGCAACGCAGCCCACTCTTCGGTCAAGCTTCTTATAGATTTCACTATTTACTGACCAGAACTAGAACTAGTTGAAACCGAAACAGTTCACTCTGACTGGAAACTGATTCAGTTTTTTAAAACCCCTCACCTGGATATATTTTAAACAACTTTCAAAAACTGATTTAAACATGTCATTGTCATTTAGCTCAACAGAGCATGAAAGGTTACAAGGGGTAATTTATGTACTAATGCATTTACCCAGATATCGAGGTTCAGGGATTATCAGTGCTAAGACGGACAGTTTTGTCGTGACAGAATAATGATAATGTACTGATGTCACAGATTGTAACATTGTATTGTATTCACTGCAATTAAGATGTTTATTAATGGCAAAAGGTTAACAAGGTTTCTGGTATCACCGTGTATTGAATCTAAGACGTCTGGAAACATCAATAAGATATCAGTTAACCAAAATCGCACATTTACAAAGGCTCAGTTTTGCTTTCAGGCTATGCAAGACCTACTGAAAGCGCACCTATAACCTACCTGCTATTACCAGTGCATTCAACACCTTCATTATAGTTAACTTAAGTTAAAGCTATAGTCAACTTAACTTTAGTGGCTTTTCGCGGTGAAGATACCTGCTTGTGTTTGATGTTAACTTCAGAATACACTAATCCTTTTTATATACAAGTGACTGTTGAAACGGCGCCCACTAGTGAACGGCTTCAAGTGAAAGGAACTGTAATCGTTTTTCCATGCGTAAAAAACTAGTCATTGAAACGGTTTTCCTAAATCTAAACACAACTTCAACAATCTTATTCATAAGATGTCGGAATTTTTCTCGTTCTACAGAAAAATGAAGAAAGCTGATGGGCGCGAATGATTTGAAGTAACGCGAAACGTTGTCTCCGTACTCGACCTCTTTTCCAGCGGTTCCGCACAGGATTCTACGCGTTTTCAATTTGGAAAACATGAAAGTTATACTGATTTTCGCCTGGTCGAAAAATAGCAGCTGTAAACTTAGCTACGGAAATAAATTACCTGTATCCATAAATATTAATGTGGGTACGTTTTATTCAGTTTGTTATTTGAAGATATGAAGCTTAATCAAGGGTAGCACTACTCATTTGAATTGCTGACGTGGCTTTACAATTCCTTGTTCATAAAACCACGACTTTTGAAATGTAACGGGAACGATCAGGTTGGCGAAATCCTTGATTAATAGCGACGATACTAGTTCTACTAGTACTATTACTATGCTACTGTACTAACATACTACCACTATGCTATTACTATGGCTTCTGCTAATATTGCTTATGCCACATCATTGCTACTACTACTACGACTACGACTACTACGACTACTACGACTACTACGACTACTACGACTACTACTACTACTGGTCTACTACTACTACGACTACGACTTACTACTTCTCCTGCAGCTGTTACTTCTACTATTACTACACTACCATTTTACTTATTTTACCACTATGCTACTGCTGTGGCTTCTGCAAATATTGCTTTTGCTACTGTTACCACTATACTACTACTATATTATTGTTACTGCTACTACTTTCTACTTCACTATGTTACTGCTGCCATTATACTATATTCCTGTTATGCTACTACCACTACTACCACGACTACGACTGCGACTTACTGCTTCGATTCCTGCTGCTGGTCTTCTACTATTACTACACTACCATACTACCATTCTAGCACTATGCTATTACTATGGCTTCTGCTAATATTACTTTTGCTACTACTACCACTATACTACTACCATACTATGGTTACTGCTACTACTTTCTACTTCACCATGTTACTGCTGCCAATATAATATTCATGTTATACTACTACTAGTAGTACTATTACTATTACACTACTGCAACTGCAGCATAATATGTTCCATAAAATTCTACTGTTTAACTTACCACCATACTACTACTACTATAAATACTACTGCTGCTGCTAGCTACTCGTAGTATTGTTACGCTTAATATTACAACTCTATGTATATAAACTTAATATTATTATACTTCCAAAAGTCTTAGTACTGTCATGATTCAAGTGAACAAAAACACCCTTCACTACAAGACAAAGGTTAAAGTTGTTAACAACAGTTTTCCCGCGTTAACAATCATTGTGAGAACACTTCAAGACAAGTATTCTAGTAAAGAAAGGAAAGGCAAGTAAAAAGGGATTAAAACCTTGAAAATACAAGCCAAATTCTAATCGCTTTATATAAAAATACACTTTATACAAAACGCGTTAACTTGGCTAACGTTTACTACCATTATCTGCCGCGAGGTCGCTAATGACGTGCCTAAGCCCGGCTTACTTGTATCCGTATCATCACTAACCTATACTATTCTACAATATGCTTATTTATTATCAGTTCTATTGTTCAATATTATTATTATTATTATCGGTTACATGTATCAGTTTCTAATCATTTTATGATCGTGCTAGAATCGTTAACGAATTGCTTTGGTTCGTAATATTCAAAGTGAAGGCTAATAATATTCTTATTGTTGATGTCTATGTCGATTCATAGTAAATTTGATTATTTTGAGTGGAAATATGTTTATTGTTTATAACTCACTGTCGTTTCTAATAGTTTTATTAAACACAAGGTAAAATTACTAGGTCAAAATCACTATCCCTAGATTCTTGGGCTGCATTTAAGACACTATGGAGGATATTCTGGTGTCCGTTACAAAAAAGGCCTTAAAAAACCAACATGTGAAGCATACACAAATGATGCTACAAGGTAGATTAGTATCCGAAGCTATACGAAGGAGCCGCGTAGTGTACTGGGCGGTATCCGTGTCCATAGCTGTTACCGTAACCTCCGAGTCCGTAACCGCCACGTCCGTAGCTACCGTATCCGTGACCACCGTAGCTGCTGTAACCGTAAGTCGGATACCGGTTAACGTATCCGTACGAAGGATAGTTGGCGTATCCGCTGGACGCGTAGTTGTTGATGTAGATAGGTCTCGCTATTAAAGTTAACATCAATGAGTAAGCTGCCAGGTAATTTGTATAGTAAAAGCTAGTACAGTAATGACTTCCGTAGCCTCCGCCATAGCCACCGTAGCCGCTGTAACCTCCGTAACCGTGGGATTTCTTGGTTTCCTGAGGCGTCAGATCCGAGGTTGCTACCTCAGTCTCCTTGGCCAAGACGCAGGCTGCTAGCAGCACAACGGCACATACCTGAGATGAGAGATTTAAACAGTAGTACGAATAAGCCAATGCGGTTAGTAATGCATCTGATATACTGATACCTTCCAGAATGCCATGATGATGTATAGTTGGAATTAGACTGATCAGCTGTTTGCAATATGGAACAACTTGTTGATGTCTGTTGTAAACTAGAGTTTTAGTAAACCCTTTTATAGGCAAGTCCAATTTGGAACAGTGCCCTTTCTCCATGCACAACGCGTTAACAATGTTACAAGTGAAAGGACTTGAAAACTGGTCACTGGAACAAAATTGCATACTTTATTAACCACGTCCTATTACATTAAACCGTTAAATACGCCAACTTCTATTCTTTTCAATTCTTGTTCTCCTATTGGACGGGTGACAATCTTAAGTAACAACGAAGAAACTTATCACTGGGCGAGTGCGAGTGACGGGTGAAGCTATATCAACGCTACTAGCATATCGCCTGCTTAATAATCAATTATTTACGATTCTAGTTTGTAATTTATACAGTAACCGTCACAGCTAATGGCATAGGCTGATGCAAATTTTACATAGCTTGGTTTTATAATATCTAAATGACAGTTACAGATTCCTTCTGATTTTGATATGCTTTGTTTTATGACAGTTGCGCGGAAAGATCCTGCTTACGATAGCTGTTCATTCACCGTGAATAGAAAGTAAAAGTGTTCCATCACGGTCTCCATTTGACGTTCGATAATCAGTTGCCTATAGAAAAAGCTGTCACGCACAAAGTTTACCATTGGAAGTAGTTTACACAGCAGCACAGCAGCTTTATCAGCAGTTGAACCTGCCGTGGTTCCGGTCTGATGGTTATAGTGGACCTGCTGATATTCGCCCAGTTCGAACAGGTAGATGGTAAATGGTTAGCAGTGGTTCGTTCAGCAGGTCCTCGACCTGGTTTTAGCACTGAGGAAGGAATGGAAAAAAAACAATGTCGCTAAGAGGAAACTGAATGGTAATTTGACAGTACATACGAGGAACTCTTGGGGAATAATAAAATAGCTAATGTTCTAATCAATACTATTACTATCATACCGGGTTAATATATTACTCTATTTCTGATTCATCACACTCATACACTGATTTGAATTTGGTTTCGGATCTGGTTTGGAAGCGACTGTTCATCATAATAGCCACAGGGCACGTACCAAGCCAGGGTTCCTTAATTATTTAGAACCCTAATACAGAAAAAATACGAATAGAACGAGAGAACTACAAAGGGTGCTAAACGTATCTCATTACTCGTAACCACCAGTCGTAATCGTACATGGCGAGTAACAATATTTATGTTTGCCAGCAGGTGGAATCAATGTCACGATACGCTCATTCGCTGAATGATAAACAGTGAATCCATGCTGGAAACAATGTCATCTTACTCTCAGTCACAACTTGAAACACAGTGAACTTATAGTAACAATGTCATCCTACTCTTGGTCGCAGTTTGAAACACAGTGAATCTATGCTGAAGACGATGTCATCGTATTCTAAGCAACAATTTGAAACACAGTGAATCCATGCCTGTAAACATGTCATCCTACTCTCAGTCCCAGAGTGAAACACAATGAATCTATACTTGTAACAATGCCATCCTACTCTTAGTCGCAGTGTAAAACACAATGGATCTATGTGAAACACGGTGGATCTATGCTGAAAACGATGTCATCTTACTCTCAGTCGTAATGTGAAACACAGGAAACTTTTGCTGGAAACGATGTCAAGTCAAGCTAGTTAATAATGTTGGTCAACCTATGAACGCAATAAGTTTCATATCAAATCCAGCTAGGTTATAATGTTAGTCATTCTATGAACGCAATGCGTTTCATATCAAGTCAAGCCACTGTATAATGTTAGTCAATCTATGAACGCAACGTGTTCCATGTCAAGTCAAGCAAGTTTATAATGTTAGTCAACTTATGAACACAATGCGTTCCGTGTCAAATCAAGCCACTGTATAATGTTAGTCAATCTATGAACGCAATGCGCTCCATGTCAATTCAAGCTAGTTCATAATGTTAGTCAACCTATGAACGCAATGCGTTTAATATCAAACCCAGCTAGTTTATAATGTTAGTCAACCTATGAAAGCAATGCGTTCCATGTCAAGTCGAGCTTGTTTATAATGTTAGTCAACCTATGAACGCAATAAGTTTCATATCAAATCCAGCTAGGTTATAATGTTAGTCAATCTAATATTGCGTTCCATGTCAAATCAAGCCAGTTTGTAATGTTAGTCAATCTATGAACGCAATGCGTTCCTTGTCAAGTCAAGCTAGTTCATAATGTTAGTCAACCTATGAACGCAATGCGTTCCATGTCAAGTCAAGCTAGTTTATAATGTTAGTCAACCTATGAACGCAATTCGTTTCATATCAAGTCAAGCTAGTTTATAATGTTAGTCAACCTATGAACGCAATTCGTTTCATATCAAGTCAAGCTAGTTTATAATGTTAGTCAACCTATGAACGCAATGCGTTTCATATCAAGACAAGCTAGCTTATAATGTTAGTCAACCTATGAACGCAATTCGTTTCATATCAAATCAAGCTAGTTTATAATGTTAGTCATCCTATGAACGCAATGCGTTTCATATCAAGACAAGCTAGTTTATAATGTTAGTCAACCTATGAACGCAATGCGTTTCATATCAAGTCAAGCTAGTTTATAATGTTAGTCAGTCTGTGAAAGCAACGCGTTCCATGTCAAGTCAAGCTAGTTTATAATGTTAGTCAACCTATGAAAGCAATGCGTTTCATGTCAAATCCAGTTAGTTTATAATGTTAGTTTCCATTTGCCGTCATCTGACCTAAGAGCGAAGTTCTTCAGTACGTAGCTTTATTTAATTGAAGAATGTCTCTATTCAATGTTTTCTGCATTAGGCAATTCCTAATCTCTATTGAAATATATCTATTTCTTTTAATTTCGTTACTAATTTAAGACATTGAGTTGACATTGCGATATGACGAAAAATAAACATCTTACACCGTATTCACTGAGACAGAGGACCCTTTAGATGATTTGGATCTATGCTTGTAACAATGTAATCACATTCTTAGTCTTAGTGTGAAACACACTGAATCTATGCTTATAACAATGTTATCCTACTTTCAGTCGCAATGTGAAACACAGTGAGTCTATGCTGAAAACGATGTTATCGTACTCTTAATAGCAGTTTTGAACACCAATGAATCTATCCTGGAGACAATGTCATCGTTAACAATTTTGAAACACATTGGATCTATGCTTGTAACAATGTAATCCTACTCTCAGTTGTAGTGTGAAACACAATGAATCTATGCTGGGAACGATACCATCCTACCCTTGGTCGCAATTTGAAACACAGTGAATCTATGCTTGAATTGATGTTTTCGTACTCTTAATAGCAGTTTGAAATAGAGTGAATTTATGCTTGAAACGATTATCTTACTTTACTCTTACTTTAATTAATCTTACTCTCAGTCAGAACTTGGACCCCACTGAATCTATGCTGAAAACGATGTCACCGTACTCTCAGGCGCAATATATACATGTATTGAACCGTGATGTTGCATTGTAGCTGGAAACAAGATCTTGCTAAGCGAATGAATCTAACTTTGTGATGATACACCTACTAGTGTAGCTAGATAGTGTAACTATAGTTAGATACTGTGAACTACTAATAAAACTACTAGCACTAGTGCTAGTGATTTCGACACTACTTCGTCAGCTGGGGCTACTTCTGTACTACTTCTATACATCTATCTTCTTGCTTCAACCTGTTTAATTTTACTCCTCTATTGCTACTAGTCCTACTACTCTAGCACTCTACTACTACTGCTGCTGCTAGTGCTAATACCACTACTATTCTACTACGATATATATTCTATTGCTACTATTCTTCTATCATTTCTTTCTATTGCTACTATTGCTATTACTACAATACTACCACTATAATTATTACAATCAATGTGGCCATACTACTGCTAATAGAAACAGTATTTTCAATTTAACTATGCTATTACTACCAATGCTACCTAGAACTACTATACTAATATCACTACTACAACTACTACTATTAGTTACAACAAGATTTTACTATTACAGCTTTTTATAAGTTGTCATTACTACATATTTCGTGGTATTGACATCTTGATCTGCTGTTTTTTTTGCATTGGGGTAAAAGTGTATACAATAGTTCTTACGCGTTTACACTTATTATATTAGTTCAATAAAGAAAAGAAAAGAAAGTGAAAGTACTAGGGCCCTGAAGTTGTCGACTAACAGGGAATTTCAGTTAACAACTACAGTTACAGTTGCCACAAATGCAAAAGCATCGGCATAGGTGAACTAGGTGCTAGTTTAGCAACGCAATACCCATCGCGTGTTCGTTATTTACGTGCAGCAGCCCGGCGTACTTGTATCCGTTGTATCATTCTTGATTGTGAATTTGCTAGTTAATAATATTACTATTATCAACGTACTAGAATCTTCAAGGAGTTACTAGAACTACTAGTTATTAGCTAACTTGCTAGACTGATACAAATAAGTATTACTAAGCTAGATTAACTAGCTAACTAACCAAGCTAACTATGCGTAAAGCTAACTAGCTAAGCCCATTGCAACAATAAATTTACTAAGCTTCGGATAAATGGTGATGGTGAAATTGATGTTCAGTTTTGATGTCTATACCGATTCGGATACAAGGTAAAGGTATATCGTGTATTGTTTATAATGCAGCACAGTCGTCTGTTATGTATATTTATTTAATGCACAGTAAATCCTAGGTTAAATTCACCGTCCCTAGGTTTCTATTCTGCGTTACGGACACTCCCGTACAAAGTTGCATGTCACGAAGCAGGTCTTGAACGAACGTTTGTGAAAGGAAATATGGATTTACTAGGTTACTTTAAAATCCAAAACCGTAAGAAGGAGCCACGTAGTGTACTGGGCGGTATCCGTGTCCATAGCTGTTACCGTAACCTCCGTGTCCGTAACCGCCATGTCCGTAGCTACCGTATCCGTGACCACCGTAGCTGCTGTAACCGTAAGTCGGGTACCGGTTAACGTATCCGTACGAAGGATAGTTGGCGTATCCGCTGGACGCGTAGTTGTTGATGTAGATAGGTCTCGCTATTAAAGTTAACATCAATTAGTAATCTGCTAAGTAATTAGTCAAGTAAAAGCTAGTACAGTAGTGATTTCCATAGCCTCCAATATAACCACCGTAGCCGCTGTAACCTCCGTAACCGTGGGATTTCTTGGTTCCCTGAGGCGTCAGATCGGAGGTAGCTACTTCAGTTTCCTTAGCCAAGATGCAGGCTGCTAGTAGCACAACGGCACATACCTAAGATGAGATATTTAAACAGTAGTACAAATAAGCCAATGGTTAGTAATGTATCTGATATACTGATACCTTCCAGAATGCCATGACGATGTATAGTTGGAATTAAACTGATTAGCTGTTTGCAGTGGAACGACTTGTCGATGTCTGATGTAAACTAGAGTCTTAGTAAACCCATTTATAGGCAAGTCAGTTTGGGAACCCCTAACTTTTTTCCATGTACAGCGCTTTAACAAT
This sequence comes from Leptestheria dahalacensis, assembly GCA_022114935.1. Lineage (NCBI taxonomy): Eukaryota > Metazoa > Arthropoda > Branchiopoda > Diplostraca > Leptestheriidae > Leptestheria > Leptestheria dahalacensis. Next base: position 108,996 of record JAIQCU010000040.1, on the reverse strand, counting down.
GTACAAGTGAAAGGATTGGATTCTTTTAAAGATAAGTAATAAAACTGGTCATTTGGAACAGAATGTTATGCTTTATTAACAACCTTCTGTTACACAAGACTCTTTCCTTTTCGTTTCTTGTTGCACGAAGGATAGTTCAGATATAGCGAGGAGAAACCGGCAATTTGATCAGTATGAGTAGCTAATTAAGTTATATCGTTAACCTGAACATCAAGTACTTTTTACGGAAGATTCCATGGATTGTAACCTATAGATTACAGACGCTATTGATTTCACCCAACCTATATAAATTAGTCTTGTGCGATTAACCCTAGATTACACTAATACACTAATTACTAATTTGTTATTAGTATATATATATTGACAAACCACTGTCCACTGATGGTTAATGTGCTGATTTCGAAATGTACCTCCTAATCCTAGGCTTTTTTAAGCATTGCCGAATAACCATATAGTCTGCGTCGAGTTAAACAGGTATGTTTTCAATGGTATTTCTACATTAACAAGCTTGTATATACCCGTGGTATATTTTATGACTCCCTGTACTTACAATAACTCAAATTAAGATTAACAGGATTGGAGTACAGGTTCACATGGACAATGACGGATATTATGTGAAGATCATATTCCTTTTGTTTGTAAAGTTCTATCACATGTGGGACTGTTAACTTTAATGGAATACTTTGCAGTAAGTAAAGACAAACTATAGTTTTCAGTTTCTTAATAATATTATACCTTAAATAAGAAGCTTGATTCTGTTTCTGCTAATACGTGTATTCAGTACTTCATACTCCTTTAAGATTACAAGGAAATGGGACACGATGAAAGTAATTCTGATCCTGGTTTTTACATTTGCCCCAACGGTAGAGTTTGCCGAGTGACTAAGTATATTATAGCCGCAGGGCAAATACAAAGCCAGGGTATGTTACAAACTAGGACTTAATTAAAAGAGTCGTATTAGGAAAGGAGGATAGTAAACACAAAGATGCAGATGCAGAGGTATCTTAATATCCGAAGCCGTAAGAGGGTGCTACGTAGTGCACCGGCCGGTATCCGTGTCCGTAGCTGCTACCGTAACCTCCGTGTCCGTAGCTACCGTGTCCGTAACCACCGTAGCTGCTGTAACCGTAAGTCGGGTACCGGATAACGTATCCGTACGAAGGATAGCTGGCGTATCCACTGGAAGCGTAGTTGTTGATGTAAATAGGTCTCGCTATTAGAGTTAATATCAGTTTAGTTAAATAGCTAACTAACAATCGGATAGCAAAAGTTAGTACAGTAGCCAGTTCCGTAGCCTCCGCCATAAGCACCGTAGCCGCTGTAACCCCCGTAACCGTGGGATTTCTTGGTTTCCTGAGGGGTCAAATCCGAGATAGCTACCTCAGTCTCCTTAGCCAAGATGCAGGCAGCTAGTAACACAACGGCGCATACCTGAGACGAGATGTTTCAACAGTAAAACCTGTAAACAAGTTGTTATAGTAATGGATCTGTATATTGGTACCTTCCAGACTGCCATGATGATCAACTGAACTGTTTACAACGAAACTACTTGTCTATGTTTGACACGAATTGTTGATATCGCAAGTCTATAAGTACAGGGGAAGTTTTGGAATGACGCCCATTTCTCCGACGTTTATTCCAGTGAAAGGATTTGACATTTTTTCGCCCCTAAACGAACCTGGTCATTGGAACAGAAAGCGAATTTGTCCTGATATTGTTAGTACTTCGATCCGTGAAATTCCGCAATTAATATGGAAGAAAAAATTGTGTAACGAAGAATTGGAGCAAAGAAAATTTTTGTACGCTTGTGATTTGAAGTAACGCGAAACGTGTTAAATTAGCTGCACATTACTGTTACTGTTACTTGACATGTTTTACGATCGCCGTGGTGAATTAATACCGGTAAGCTGTCTTTTGGAATCGACTTCAGCGGACCTCACTGCAGTAGTTAACAGACTCTCCAGTGGGTAGTAAGTTGAATCATGCATCATGCATCATTTAATTATCATTATCATTATAATAACATAATATAATATATATTCCTAGTATCATGAAACACTGCAATATTATGGAAAAATTTAATACAGCCCAAGATTTTAAATTCAGATTGCCCATCTTCTAACGTTATATTAGTTGCCATAGTTACCGCTAGGTGGCGTTTGAATTTGCCCGCCATCACCTTGGAACTAAAACAACGAAAGAAAAGACGGAGCTGAACTTTAACAACAGCAAGCATACAGGCTGTAAAAGACGAAAAGATCCCAAAGGCTGTACTGTCCAAATTATCGACATTCTCCTTAACCTTTGACACTGATGTTCTTCAGACAGCTTAAAAATCTCTTTGCAATATCAAATATTTTATCAAAATTCAGCGAGCGTATTTAACTTCAGCAATGGACGCCACTCACCGGGTAAACAAAGCCATCTTCCACAAAACTTCCTTCTTTATTTCAGTATTGTTGAGTATGTGACCTTGAGTTAACCTTCCAATCTCTGTTTTAGGTCAAGTCAACATTTCCGAAGAGGAAGAGTCTCCAAACGCTGCAGCCGTCTGCCAATAACAAAACCCTCGTCGGGATCAGCGGGCCGCACATTTCAAAAACACCGAAGAATAAGTGCGAGAATTCCTGCCTTATCACTGATTGTTTGTTTACATATAACATCAAATTCAATATTTAGAGGAAAACGTATTGACGACTTGACAGAAACGGCGACAGCAACCGTCAAAGCAGAACCTGTTGAGAAAGCCGAAACGGAGAACAAATCGCAGGCATTTACAGGCTCGACCAAATCCGTCACTTGCGGTACAATGAACTATGACCCAGAAAATCAATGTAAATTTAATGATGTGATGTTTTAGCGCCTGAGGAACTCTCTCCCGAGTATTGGTCAACCATCGCTGAACGACGCAGACTGGCTCTGGTTGAGACAGTTGAGGAAAACGAGTCGCTCAGGCGAGAGATCCTGAAGCTGCGGGCCGAGCTCGAGAACAAAAATAACGAAATCGCCCTACTGAAGCCACTGGCCAATGAAGCTCAGCATTTAGCCGCTATTCTGACCGTAAAAGAGTATTCATTATGTCAGTTAAAACTGTAATTAACGGAACATTTTATCACTATGAAGGAGCTGACGGGCGGTCTTGACGGAAACAACGATGTGGAAGAAACCGCGTGAACACTGAAATTACTATAAAATATGCGTTTAGTTCATTCGATTTCTTGGTTGTAAAAATTCAACGTCGCATTCGCTGAAGCTCAAATAAACAATTTTCATGACAGTGTATCGTAAGAGGGGGGAACTTGCTGGTCTTCAGTCGAGTCACTTTCCCGAGTTATGACTGGGTCTGTCCTCCGACAGCACGACGGCCACTGGCAGTTTCTGGTTAGCGTGATGATGTAGTAGATCGGAATGCTGCATATGATAATACCAAAACCAATACCTGAACGAATTTCAAAGTTAATGTAAATTAACTTATTATCCACGGAAATAAGTGTGACCGTACCAAACTGAACTGGACTAGTCACTGCGGGCATCACGACGAGGAATGCACAGCACAGAAAGAAAAACACAGGCAGTACTATTGGCAGTTTGATGGTTCGTTCTAGTTCAGGCTCTTTCCACCTGAGATAGATCAGTCCGGCGATGCTGACAGCTGTGACAAACCACAGGGCGAATGTCGTGTAATTGATCAATACAAAGATGTCCTGAATGGCCAGCATAATCGAGGCAAGAATGCACTGTAATTACCAGAACATCATGAACTTGATCGGATAAGTGAAACAGATAGGAATAAGCAAGTATGGTACGTTGCCGATGATTGCGGGAACAGGTGTCAGTCTCGTTGAGTGAATAATGGAGCAGAATCGCGGTAAGTGTCCCTCCTTACCCGCATTTTCAATGATCCGTGCGTTGACGAAGATCCTGCCGCTCAGGCTTCCAAACGTGGAAATGGCCACGAAGATGGGGATCACCCAGCGCAGCCAATCGAATAGGTGCGCACCAAAAGCCTGGAATTCACAATAGAATATTAAACCATTTAGAACACTTCACCCTATATCACAGGGGAGTACCATCGCTACAGCATCTGATGTAGCGAATTCCTGCGGCGGTATCACAATGAAGTATGCAAGGTTGGTCATCAGGTACACGACGCAGACTACAGGCATGGCAATCCATATCGCCCAACCTAAATTCCTGTGAAATTTACAAGTGAATTAAAAATTTCATAAAATAGCAAAATGGAGTCTAACCTCTGCGGATTCTGCAATTCCTCGACAACCACGCCGAGCGCCCGCCACCCGGCAAAAGCATACAACCCCGAATAAACCGACAGGCACAGTCCTCCTGCTGTAACGTCTCCTTCGAAAGGCTTTTCTAAGTATTCACTTTTGCCTGCAAACAAATTAATTAACAGATGATAATTAATAACAGTACAGTAATAAAAGATAATGAAATAGAATTACCAATTCCTAACTGCCATAATCCCAGGCTGATAATTATTCCTAACGCCAGTAGTTTGGTGGTCGTCAGCATGTCCATGACGCTGGTGGCGAGCTTAACGCTGATGCAGTTGACTATGCAAAGGATCCCTAATTCAAGAATTTATAAAATAAAACAGTTGTTAGTTGTTTATATGCAACCATTTAATTCCGTTGTTGTTTTTTATATGTGACGATTCATCAATAGACAACAAAACGACGGAAACGTAGGGAAGCTGAGCTTACATATCGCAGATACGGCGGTGATCCTAAGGTACACATCTGGTACGTCTCGGACACCCAGTATCGGCTGCAGGATGTAGTTGGCAAACGTCAACGACATGACAGCCTGCGCTGCGGGCTGAACGATCACCACGAAGGCCCATAGTGCGACGAAGGCAGCCAGTGGTCCGAAAGCCCGTAGAATGTAAATGTAGTCGCCGCCGGATCTCTTGATGGTGGTACCGAGCTCGGCGTAGCAGGTAGCGCCAATGCCGGATATGATACCTTATTGAAAACATGACGGCACGTTAAAGTTAAAGTAGACAGTGTATTAAGATGACGGCAAGATAGTGTCATGACCGGGGTGACAGGACAGGTGATTTTGAACTGTCAAATAAAACAAAAACGCCCTCTAGCGGCTTAATTTGAAACTAATTTAAGTATCAAACTCTTAAAAAAGTCTTCTGTGATGTTATCCATAATAACTTCAAAGGTAAATTAAGACAGAAATAATTAATTAATTAGTGTAAGTAATTGAAGTTTACCCGCGAGCGCCCAGACGACGAGTGAGGTACCGACGGAGCCTCCATTAATGTAAACGCCCTTGGGAGAGACGAAGATACCCGAACCGATGATACTGTTGATGATGATGGCGATACCGCTAATTAGCGTGATTTTACGTCGGGATTTAGCTTCCTCCACGCTAGCATCATCGCCTAAGGGTGTCTCGTCAGTCGACATTACCTGTTTTATGTTTTACATTAAAATTTACTTTATTCAACTTTGAACTATTTAAGATAAACAAGTTGTATTAATGTATAGTAAGCTGCTGTCCGTATCTCTTTGAACAAAGGTCAACCAGGGTCACCTATGGCTAACTGGGAAGGCTGTATTATTCAGGTATTCCACTAACCGCTATCTATACCTGCATCTCACAGTAATTCCTTAAGGAAAGGTCAAACTAGGTCAACTACATATCAATCGATAGCTAATTTTTTTCTTGATTTTTTCGAACTTGGTTTGGTTGATCTTGCTGCTGTGTTTAGGTAAAAATAGTGTTACTTACACCAATTCTATATAGTCGTATATTTCTTGTTAAAAATAAAGGTATTAAATTTTATAAAACACTAATCAAGTTATAACTTACGATTTACAGTCAACAGGCTTCAACACTTCACATATGTCCGCTCGGTAACCGTCTCGCAGGCCAACTGAAAGCATCGGATCTACCTTTCACCTGCGTACGGTTATGTGTCCGGCACATTCTGCCGGACCTCTAACAATTTAACTATTTGATTCCCTTTCAACATCAAATTTAAGCTTCACGTCGTGTTAAAAAGTATGAATTTTTGATTTCAGGTAAATAGTTTCAGTACGTGTTCAACACGTGATTCAGTACATAGGCAGTTTAGTAAACGGTAACTATGAAGGGCTTTCTCTTTCGAAAAAAGGGGCGTGAAATGTGTTTGCTAGCTTTTCAACCCATCAGATATTTGAGGTCAGAGACTTTCTCTGTGTTATTGTTTACTGTATGGTCTTCCTGGATAAACGGGAACCTGTTATGCACACGCATGATTCCTGTACTTCACAATGGGATCCACCGAAACGCATTAAAATCTATCATGTTAATTCCTTTTTTTAAAATATAAAATGGATGGAATAAAATTAACAAATGTGTATTACCTTAAAAAAAAAAGAAGATGAAATGACAAAGTTATGCGCTGAATAACATAGTTGCTACGTTGAAATCAAAACTATGGGTATCGGTGATTACTGCAATGATTTTACCTTAAAAGATTCAAAAATGATTAAACCTTAGTTAAAATGCGTGATGAATTCAAGTTTCATTCGTTCTTTTATCAAAGCAATTTGCGTTTTTTTTAGCTGGGTGTTTTAGTGATATCAAACTGCAGTATCGTGTCCGTTATCGGCAATATGTCGGTTGCTACCCGTGCTGCCGGTGGGGCTTCCTTTAATCGGAGTCTTGCTACCCGTCGGGCTAGCGGTACTGAACGAGTCATTGTGATCGCTACCGTGATCCCTGATGCGTGTTGAAGCTGCTACCGAGCCGATACCCGAGCTGGGGCTATCGTGACGCATGATGCCGGTCTGTTGCAAGGGTTGGCTCTTCTTAGTCGAGTAGCTACCGAAGTTATCGCCGTTCAGCGAATGACGGGAACGTGTCAGTCCCTTCATGACTTTATCCTCGCGACCGAGTTGACGTAAACGGCGCCTGCGGCAGCAGAAGCAGATGAAGAGCAGTAGTATCGGTACCACTACCGCTAGGACGATACCAATGATCTCTCCGGCCTTGCGTCCGTAGTATTCGCCCTCAGCTAGTTTTGTGGATGTTTAGAGTCGTTAGTAAGCTATTAGTATCGTAGTAAGACTAGCTACTTAACTAACTAGCTACTTAGCTATACAGCCTAGTTACCTTAACATACTGATTAGCTAAAGCACTCAGTAGTTTTTTTTTAAATAGCTGATAGCTGAAACATAAGTTGACTAGTTAGCTAGTTGACGAAATTAATGACTAAGAAGCGTACCGTACTCGCTCTCAGCTAGTTTTGTCAATGATAGAGACGTTAGTAAGCTAATGCTGTTGGTAATTACCCAGCCAACTACCTAGATAGATTAACTTGATACTGGTTAGCTAAGCTACTCGATAGCTAGCTGGAACAGCTGGTAGCTAGTATGTCATTTGACTAGTTAGTCGGCTAGTTACACAATCCAAGACTATTGACTAAGATCACTATCAATTGACTTTCGTCACTGTTAATTCAGGTAACAATCTGGCTACTAAACTACAGAAGTAGCTAACTGGCTAGGCAGGTTACCTTAGAGCTAAACACACTAAGGTCTAGCTAGCTAGTATGTCCTAAGTTGATCAGATTCTTAAATTACAGCTACTAGACTGGGCTGCCAACCAACTATACCTAAGCAATTTTACATGAGGCAACTTCAGACTACTGTATATAGCTAACTAAACAACATCACTAATCGCCTAGAAAAATCCTAGCAAGTTTATATTCTAACCCATGATAGTGAACTAGTATATCCTAGCCTATAGTAGTCAACTAGTGGCTAGTATAATGTGTTCTAACTTATAGTAGTAGTAGAACTAGTATTTTAGTACAGTCATTTCCAACTAGCTATAGCAAACTGAAGCATGCAGTTAGTTAGCGGATAGTATCAGTGCTTAATTAGACAGTTTACACATGATAATTAGCTAAAACAATTGACTTACGAATGCATCTAGCATCTCCCCACAGGGCCCAATTCCACTCGGCCGAGGCATAGCACCAACGGCGTTCTTCTCCGATGAGAACATATCCAGGGTCGCATTCAAACTTGACGAACGTTCCAGGAGTGAAGGCGAAGGAACTCTTGCGGCCGTTTTTGGGTGCCGGGAGGGCTCCGCATGAAATTACTATAGAAAATAGTCATTCATTCAACTTGTGTACACATGATTGTAAAAAAAGATAGTATTTCCAAATACGGCCACTAGATGGCGACTCTAAACGCCATCTATCGATAGCGTCCTTATTTATTTATTCATCTCTCAAGATAAATCGTCAACCAACACATTAATCCAGTTGGTAATCGCATGGATTACTTAGATATAGGGATGGTCGATGGAATTACCCTTTTCGAGGCTCTTGGACTTGATATTGACGATCTCGTCCAGGTAGAGCTTGGCGTAGATGCCGTACTGCCTGTTCAGGGTCACTGCGTAATCGTAGTAGCACTGGTAGGAGTTACCGCAGGTCTTTTCAATGTCGGTCGAATTCATGCTCGAACTGTAAATTATCAAATCATTGTTGTTTACATATCAGCATACTGTTAAATGTGATGAAATCATACTAATTTCCAGGTAGTGAAGGACGGATATCAAAGATCGGACGGAATGTTGGATCGTAGTAGAAATTGGACGATTTGCCGTTTTCGTGGAAAAATAGACTTTTGCCTTTGTATGGATCTGCTTTATCATCGACGACCCCTGAAATATGCAATATCAGGTGAATTCAGTTGTAAATGACTTAAGTTGAGTTTAATAGTAAGTACATTTTTGTCCAAAGTTATAATGGAGTGTTTCCAAGTTGTTGATGTCTATTGCCGGTCCTGGAGAACCATCGGGAAGGACGAAATCATCGGAGATGTCAAGCGACCAGTTCCCAAATAAGCCTCTCGTTTGATTCTATTAACAGCATTAAATGTACGAAGTTAATTGAATTACAGGTAAAGAGATTAAATACCATGTAAGTGATTGGAAGGTAGACTCGGGCAGACAGATGCCGGTTGTTTTCGACTACTTCGACTCCAGCACCTGACTGGAACATGATGACCACGTGACTCTGATTCAGCACTTGCGTTGGGGTGTAAACCGTCACACCTAAATCAATACAAGTTGATAACTACTAGCAATCAAAGTTTCTGTTAAGTGGTACCTTTGAAGTTTTGTACGTGTCGACTGAAGGTATCGAAGTATACGAGTTTCTTATCGACAATAACATCGAGACGGTACCTCCACTGAGCGTAGGGCGGGCGGAGTCGGACTTCAACAACCACTGAAGTATTTTCCTGAGCTATAAAAATATCAACCAGCTGTTCAATTACAACTATCAGAAAACGACTTCTTCATGCTGCCGACTGATTTAGTCAACCCAAATAATACTATTCTGAAGTAGTTCTATAGATTTACCGGCTACTGAAGTCAAGACGGTAGCTCTGGAAGTTCCGTAGACGTTGTTGGGTACAGCCTCGAATCGTCCCTGCACGTCGAGTTTATGACGGACCGTATCCACCTTGGCGAGAACGTACTCTCCGCGACCGTTGAAAGTGTAGGTCAGATTGTCGAAGGTGTAAATGTGAGGGTCGCCGAAGACGGCGGCAGCGCCAGGAGGCTGGTAACCGACGCAGTCCTGAGAAACGCGGCGCTCCATCCGGTAGTTCTCGCAATCATGGCTGCCCTCCTCTTGCCATAAGCAGCACGTGTAGAAGGGCATGACGTCCTGGTGCCAGTGCGATAAACTGGGAACCTTTTTCAAGGTAATAACATAGTTCAGTAGTAAATTAAGTAGATGGCTATGTAATCACAATATTAGAAGATGGATAGTCAAGATAGCTGGGCTATTCGGGTAGGTAATGTTGGTTGGGTTAGGTTAAATGAGGTTAGGTTAGACTAAATTAAGTTATAGGTTAGTAATGTAGGATGGGATGGTTGCAGATCAAGTAAACGGTGGGTAGTTCTGAAAGTTGAGGTTGTTAGTTACTTTGCCAGCTTCGTTCCAGGGGATGAGACCCAGGTTGTGCGATCTTCCAGGATTGCCTCCCCACTTGTTGTCCGCCGTCATCATTAGGAGACCGTCCTTGTCATAGCAACACTGTTGGCCTGCTCCGTGGGTACTAAATGGGTAAGGAAAACGTAGTCATGTTTATATGGATCTTTTACTACTATGGATCTATCTAGAAGTCTTTAATGAAGTAGTTTTGATATTGTAGTTAGCGCCATCGAGCGACTGTTTTGGACAACAATGTCTTATTCTTGTCATACTGATCTCATGTTAACTTAGTTACATAATAAGTGTTTACGTTAACATTTACAGTACGAGTCTGTAGACAACAGTTGAGAATGACATACTTGGGTAAACCAGTCCTGTAGCACATTTGGGCACCCTGGTGGTAGTAGCACTGAGCATTGCCGTACTTGTCGCACTCGTAGTCAGGCACGTAGCGTCCTCGATCGGCATTGGCCTGGTAGATCATGCAGGGGCAGATGGGAAGTTCGTAAGCGAAGGGGCGCATCTTGCGGTCGTGATCGATAAATTTGCGGCACTTGCGGCTGGCCCAGTCGTTCCCTTCGAATCTCTTCCACTGCGGACTTAAGTACCAGCCCAGAGGAATGGGACGACTCCATAAAGTCCTGCAAGTATAGTTCTTAGTAAGATGATGACTAAGAAAGTTGGAATGTTGAATTACGGAGAGGCTCCAATCTTAGGATCAGCAGTAGTCAGGTTCATCTGGATGAAACCGAATTCGAACATGCGAGCCTTTTGTCCGTTGTCGCGGGCTGCGAAATCAGCGGGGTAGATGATCAAGTCACCATTGTTGTTGACTCCATCCTTGAATGTTTACAAGTTTAATTTAAACTTTGTTATGAAATAAACAAGACGAGAAATGAATGGTACCGCTAGGAGGTCAATAAAGTCCATGGTAGGGTTGACGGAATCTTCGCGGTAGCCCCACAGGGAGATCCTCACTTTGGCCGATTCGTCCATAGTCAAGTTGGTCTTGTCCCATCGAAGTCTCAGTCTTTCCGGTGCCAGTTCGTGGAAGTTCTGCTCCTGGAACCAAACCATCTCGGGAGCCGTTTGAGGGGTTTCTATACGCAGATAGACAGATGATCGATTACTGGTTAAGAATCAATAAGCAATCAAAAGCAATCAAATACTACATCTATGGACAGAGTACCAGTAAGAGATGATTACTACTTAGGGGTCGACGTTTAGTAAGGCATCGGTTACTAGTCAGGGAATCAATCACTAGTAAGGAATCGATTATTGAGGGACTGGTTCCCAAAGTTAGGAATCGCTTACTAGGAGTTTTTGTATATAAAGTAATCGATTACTATTTAGGAGTCGATTACTACTAAGGAATCGGTTATTGAAGGATAGGTTACCAAGGCTAGGAATCTATTCGTAATAAAGAATTGCTTACTATGTAGGAGTTATGTACAAGTAAGTAATCGATTACTAATTAGGGATCCGTAATTAGGCTGGAATCCATTATTCAGTAACTGTCTACTCAGGTTAGGAATCGATTAGTATTAAGGAGAGTCGATTACTTGAATGGATGAAAGAGTAAATTACCAACGTAGAACTTTCCCTTCCAGTTGAAGTTGCCACCATCGATGGAAATAGTCAGATCGATGTAGCCGGTAGCAAAGACGCGGGGCATGATGCAGACGGCTCGATTCTGATCAATGTACCTGCCGACGACGTCCTGGGTATCGAAGCGACAGATGATCCTACGGTCGGGGTTGAAGCAAGGACCGGTGATGTTGACCATCATACCACCCATCATGTTACCGCTCTCGGGAGCAAAAACCAGCGGCTGGGAAGTGTAAACAGCTGCACATAGCCAAATAGGAATAGGTGATTAATCAAGTTCTGAATAGTACTGATCCTGATGATAACTGATGAACGTAAAGGAGCAACTTATACTTTCATCATCGAAACAGTTGCCACTCATGACTCGTTCATCGATTCGGAAAATGTGGCGTCCTGGGAATCCGTTGGCGAATCCCTTGTAGGGGAGATCGCGGATCCTCATGTCCTGAGAGTAGGGCTTGTATTCGTAAGCTCTGGTCCCGTTTCCTGCATTGAATCCCACCTTGATTCAATAAAATAGTTCGTTAATAAAGTCATTTGGAAAACTAAATATCAATAGAAACACGGTCAATATCAAATATAGGATGACGTGACTGTACACCAGTTGATTTGAATAGCTGTGATTAGTAGTGTATTAGTTAGTTGGTTAGTTCGTTAGTTGGTTAGCTAAGTTATTATAATGATAATGTCTACGGTTACTTACAAAAGCGGGAACTCCTCCTTGACCGGTGGCGGTATCACCTCCAGCTTCTGCGTGCGTCGTCCAGCCAAGGTGAGCGTAGTTGAAGATGGCGTAGGTGCGCACTTCATCCGTGACGATCAGAGATTGGAAAGTATTGGTCTGGAACCAAAGTTTTTGTTACATTTCTTTTCTACTCGTTTCTTTCTTTGTCTCTTGGGTAGTTAATTAGATGAATAGCTAATTAGCTAATTAGTTAGTTAGCTAGCTAGTTAGTTGACTATTAAATGATTCAGTTAGTTATTTGGTTAGTTAGTAGCTTATTAAGTCGTTTTAAGTAAGCTAGTTGGGCAAATAGTAGTTGGTTGGTTGGTTTACCTAATTACTTAGTTAGTTGGTTAGCTGGCTCAGTAATTAGTGAATCTCTAAGTCATTTTGGTAGTCAGGCAGGTAGTTAGTTGGTTAGTTACTTAGCTAGCAAGTTAATTAGTTAGTTAGTTAGTAAGTTGGCTAGTAAGTTAGTTAGTCAATTAGTTAGTTAGTCGTACCACTTCAGCCGCGTTGAATCCTCCAACGAAGGACACATTCTTCCACGTGGCGATAGCCACGTGTTTGGGAATGAAGCTCTCGGCGCCAATCATAGATTCCCGAATGTCCCACTTGAGTCGCTCGCGGAGCTCAACGCCCATCTGATCGTAACGGGCCGGAAGATCGCGCTCCAATCTATAAGCATCGACATATTCAACACTACTTAATCAATAAACTAGTATCAAACATCACTATAGTCAACACTACAGCCGCCAACAGCCACTGTCTTGGACACGTCTTATGCAGACTCAAGTGAAACTGCTCCCTCTTGAACAGTTGAAGTCACGTGGTATTCTAGTAGCTTAAATTAACACCAGGTGCCTCTGTCACACATGAAATACTAACCTTCTAATACCCTATATAAGACATTTCAGGGTGTACACTCCTAGAACCATAAAAAAAAAGGTTCTAAATGGTACCGAATTGCGGATTTTCTCAACTTTAAAATTTATTTCGGCCAAACTGACAATCCGATTCAACCAAAACTTTACTAGTGCATAGTGTACTACCAGATCTGCACTCAGCAAATTTTAGGCTGCTATATCTTTGAAATCTTGGGTGCCATAAGCAAGCACTAATAGCTGAAGTCACGTGACTGTGACGTCACGAAACGTCTATATGTAAACACTATACATAGCACACTAACCTTATAACGCCCTACATACCACGTTTCGTTGTATAATGACATTTAGTCACGTGACTGTGACGTTATATGAGTTTAGTACCTGAAATAGACACCAGGTGTCCTCTTGTCGGCGTCGGCCTCCTTGTAGCGCCCGATACGGCAGCGGCTGTAGAAGGGACTGATAAACGAAGGGTCGTTATCTTTGGGCCATGTTTGGACGGGGAACTGGAGCGGAGGCAGCGGTAGGGAGCTCATCGAGTCGGAGAAACTCATGAAACCGTGGATGGATAACTGAGATTAAAGCACAAGTTTAGGATTAATAGTTGGCTTCTTGTTTGGTTTGTTTGTTTGGTTGAATGGAACAACTAGTTTGTTTGTTTGTTTGTTTATTCATACAATAATGTGAAATCTGGTTGCTTAGGTACTACACGATTTGATGGCCAGTTGATTTATCTGCTTGTTTACTAATTTGTTTGTTTGTTTTTTTATATGATTCATCTGAATCTACGATTGTTTGTTCGCTTAACTGTTTGCTTGTATGGATTTCACTGGTTGTTTGCCAAACGTGCTTATTAGCGTGTTTGAAAGTTTGTTTGTTCGCTAGTTTGTTTGTTTGTTAAACTGTTTTGTATTTGCCCCTCTGACCGTTTGTCAACCTTTTTGTTTGTTTGTTAGTTCCTTAGTATTTTTGTTTGTTTGTTCTTACGTTAATGTGAAATCTGTTTGTTTGCTTAGAATGGAAATGTCATATGACATGATTTGATTGTCATTTGATTCGTCTGCTTGTTTATTCATGTGTTTGTTTGTTATTAGTATGACTCATTTGAATCTGTGTTTGGTTGTTTGGTTACAGAGGCTGTTCTTGAATTTGTCTGTTTGTTTGCTAAACTGTTTTGTATTGGCCCTCTGACTGTTTGCCAAGCTTTCCGTTTGTTTGTCTGTTTGCTTGTTTGCTTAACTGTTTGCTTGTATTTGTCCCTCTGATTGCTTTCCAAGTTTGTTTGTTTGTCTGTCTGACTGCATGTTTGTTTGTTTGTCTGTCTGTCTGCATGTTTGTTTGTTTGCTTTGCTTTGCTGGCGTGTATTTGTCCCTCCGACTGTTTGCCAAGCTTGCTTGCTTGTTTGTTTATGTTTTTTATGTGTTTGTTCGTCTGTTAGTTTGTTCAGCTTACCCAGGTATAGTTGAAGCCGAATCCGAAGAAGGGCAGCAGAAAGTTGAGCTGTTTGTGGACCTGGGCGCTGTTATCATTCAGTTCCGTCACCAGGTCACCTTTGCGTCCCTCGTTGTCCTGGTCGTAAAACGGATACATCAACTCGCGCCGGATTTCCGCCAGCCGCTGCGGAGTCAAGTCGTAGCCGTTGACCACTTGCTTCCCCATCTGCGGCGGAGCCATTCTCGAGTACATCGGATCTAGTGGAACAAAGTGGAACGTAGGTAAACACGGTGGAACTAAGATAGAACAAGGTGGAGCATAGTCGAAGGACTTGGTGGAATTATGTTGGAAGATCGTGGAATCAGGGTGACGAAAGTGGAACCAAAGTTTTACAAGTGGGACCGAAGTGGAGCATGATGGATTCATGGTGGAATCAAGATAGAACTAGTGGAACCAGAGTGGAACTAAGTGGAACTAAGGTGGAACAAAGTGGAACATAACGTGGGACATAGTGGAACTAGTAAAATTCCGTATAGATTAGTTTCCAGCGGTATTTTAAAGGGATAAAGGTAAATGCGCAATACGGTTCAGTGGTCTTAAATCTTTTTACTGCACTCTGACTCAACTGATAAGAACACGGGAAAGCAAAACTGGATAAAACCGCACATCAACGGTTACCACGGCAACCGTATTTCCTAAACTGCAAATAGCTCGAACTCCTCACTAAGTAACTTAATCAAATTAAGATCGAAACTAACTCGATTAATCGTCGAAATGTTTACCATAATTTCCAGCTATTCTTCGGGGATCGAACACTTCTGCGTCTAGTTCCTGACCGGAGATTGTCCAGACCAAACCGGCCGTGATCAGAAGCCACAGAGGCTTCATTTCAGTTAAGTTCTTTTTTTGGAAACTCTGAAATCAAAATCACTAAAATTCAATTAAGAAATTAAAGAATAATACGTTAACTCAACACGTTTTGGAACGGACAGACGAGAGAGGGACCACGGATAGGTGCGTTACCTTCAATATGGCGACAATGACTTGTCTGAAACGGTCACAGGTTTCGACAGGCAGAGAAAAAGTCGAAATTCTAGTCTTATCAGCGCTGTTTACCACACAGCCCGAGTCGTAAAAGTCAGCGTATGTGTGTTGTATCAGTGCGCTGCACTATGAGTTTTCAAACGACAGATAAGAGGCAATTTGAAATGTCTCACGTTTTCAACGGTTGTTTATACAGTTTTGGTTGTTGCGTCACGTTTAGAGTGTCAGTGGTTTATTTGATAGGAAAGCTGCATGAGGAGATGGTTGTTTGATGTGGAAACGTGTTTTGCTAGGTAGTTATTAAGATTGTTGCTTGATCAGAGAGTATGGTTGTTTGTTTTATGTGTCTCTGTGCTCGTTTGTTTGTCTCATGGTTTGATAGTAAGTTGGTTTGTTTGTTGGATTGTTTGTTTGCTTGTTCATTGATTTATTTCTTGGTTTGTTTGTTTGCTCCGTTCGTTAACTAGGTAGCTTAATCATATTAGCAGGTATGTTTGTTGGATTGTTTGTTTGTTTGTTTGTCTTATGGTTTGAAAATTAGCAAAACCAACAAGTTTTTTGCTCGTTTGTTCCTTTGGTTGTTTGTTTGTTTTTGCTAGTTGTTTGTTTCCTGGTTTGTTTGTTTGTTCCGATCGTTAGTCATTTAGTTTAAACTATACTAACAGGTTTTTTTCTAGTTTGTTCGTTGACTTGCTTCTTGATTTGTTTGTTCGTTCCGTTCGTTAACTATGTAGCTTAACCATACTAGCAGATTTGTTTGTTTGGTTGTTTGGTTGTTCCAGGGTTTAATGCTTGTTCGCCGCCAGAAAAATTCAAAACAGGATTTGCGTCAAATCAAAATGAAATCCTCGTTGATTACCCGCTACAGTTATAGAATAGAAGAAGCCAACTTTCTAATCAGTGCAGAATAAACAAGATAAAACGGTCAGTGGTATCGTCAATCCCAACGGAAAGAGTTCATCGATTACAATAGCAACGTCATGTTTTTAATTTTGATTGTAATATACTTAATGTAATAATCGATATCGATAATGTAAACCAACAAGATTTTGTAAAATTAAAATGACATGGCTTCTATTGGTCTAATTTGAGATCGGAAAAAAACGTTGCAGGTAAACAAAATTTGAATTTCTTATCTGGCGGGAAAGTTTGACCAGCCTTTGTCGTTTTCAAAACGCGGGACTCGAGTCACGTTTCTTATCTGAAAGTCTTTTGTTGCAACGTAAGAATCTTAAAAAACAATGTTTCCAAATGCATCCCTTGATATGAATCCTTGTTTATGGCTCAACATTATATATCTAAGCGATGGTTATGTTTACAAAATATTCTTTAAGGCTTATTAACGTTTATTCCGTCAGGTTTTCTTGATGGATGATAGTTAATACGTTAAATAAAAGAACGAAATGTTAAATATAATGCAGCCATTTTTAATAAAAGATACGATAAACACCATATCACTTATAGCCCCAATCCCAATCCCAATCCCAATCCCACCATCAATCCCAGTACCTGTCCCAATTCCAATTCCAATCCCAGTCCCAGTCCCAGTCCCAGTCCCAGTCCCAGTCCCAGTCCCAGTCCCAGTCCCAGTCCCAGTCCCAGTCCCAGTCCCAGTCCCAGTCCCAGTCCCAGTCCCAGTCCCCGTTCCCAATCCCAATTCCAATTCCAATTCCAATCCCAATCCCAGTCCCAGTCCCAGTCCCACTGTCCCATATCCGTCCCCAATCCCCAGTCCCAGTCCCAGTCCCACTGTCCCATATCCGTCCCCAGTCCCAGTCCCAGTCCCAGTCCCACTGTCCCGTATCCGTCCCCAATCCCCAGTCCCAGATTCCCGGCTTTTCGTTTCCTCTTCGAATTAGAATGGTGGTTGAAGAAGAACATTCAAAAGGATCACCAGAAATATCCCGAGGGCCACCACCACCACAATCGCGATAATCACGTTCGCATTGTTTCTCAAACAAGATAGGATTTCGAAATTCCCGCCGTTTGGATCGGGGGGCGTGGCCTCGCTCTCATAGGTCGGTGTGAGGAGCTCGTATTTGTCAGGCCGCATTACGTTAACTGACATCAAACAGGACGGGAGGCGCTTCACTCTGATTGGGCGGAGCGTGTTCATCATGGGGGCGTGTCCTGGAGGCAGACCAATAGGAGCTGTTAGAGGCGGGGCTCCGTTGATATAAGCGACGGTTCCGTACAGGGCGGTGGGATATACTGGAACTGACGTCACCGGAATCTGAAAAAACCACGTGACTTCCTGTATTACTAAATGTAGCTAGCTTATGCTTTAAAGTTGCGGTGTAATATTTAATTTAATTAGATTCTATATTAGTGTTTTGGGTAAATTTGCAGGTGTGTACCATGTAAGGAACTCTTCTTGGCTTCCGGATTCCGGCAGTAACCGTAGTGGACCCGCTGTTCGACCGGTTTAGCCTGGCATTTTGGAATCCTCCAATAGGAACCGGGGGAGAAGAAATGTGATTGGCTGCTGGTTTTACCGCCGGAGAAAGCGTTTCATTCCTAAAGCTGTACGTTTGATTGCCCTTTTTTAGTATAATTGCGAAAATAGTTGATTAAATACCTAGACACAGGTTTGTCGACCTCAGTGCTGCCCATGTGAACTGGAGAGTGAATTCTTTGCTCGGTTTGCAGGACCTTTGCACTGTCTAAAGAGGAATGTCTGCATTCCTCTAAAGTCATTCACCAAAATATAAGTGAATTGTAATTTTACTTATAGCATTAGAAAAACATAGTAGAGAAATAAATTGGTAGAGGTAGGTCAAAAGGTAGATAGATAGATACATAGGTAGATAGATGGATAGATAGACAGTTATATAAATACATAGATATAAAGATACATCATTAGATACACGGATAGGATAGACTGGTAGATAGATAGACAGATAGATAGATAGGTAGATAGATAGATAGATAGATAGATAGATAGATAGATAGATAGATAGATAGATAGATAGATAGATAGATAGATAGATAGATAGATAGATAGATAGATAGATAGATAGATAGATAGATAGATAGGTAGGTAGGTAGGTAGACAGATAGACAAAAAGACAGACAGATAGATAAAAGCACATAGATAGATAGTTAAACAGACAAACAGATACCTAGATAGATATAGACAGACAGATGGGTAAATAAACGGATGGATAAAGAGACAGGAAGGAGTTTAATAAGCTCATTTAAGTCGATGATGTTTAATTATATAATTACCTAGTGAATTTTTCGGCACAGGGAATTCTCCACTGTCCACATCGAACTGTTTCAGGACCTCGCAGAACTTGTCCAACTCTCGCGACATGTTCTAGTTTAAACGACAAGTTTCCAGCAGCAGCTCTTACGACCGACTGAATGTACTTCAGTTCACGAGAACCAATATACAGTACAACTTTTTG
Organism: Leptestheria dahalacensis; assembly: GCA_022114935.1. Lineage (NCBI taxonomy): Eukaryota > Metazoa > Arthropoda > Branchiopoda > Diplostraca > Leptestheriidae > Leptestheria > Leptestheria dahalacensis. The sequence goes on along the minus strand of JAIQCU010000040.1, from coordinate 89,906 downwards.
TTTCCCGGAAAACAGGATATGTTTCAGTAGGCAGAAGGATTCTGAATCGCCGTAAATGCCAATGAACTTCGGAGAGTCAGTACCGGTAATCAGGAAGGTAAAGGCATATCTGCATAACTGAACGCTAAATACAACGACTACAAATAATTTCACATTCAGTTTGGGTAAATAACCCCTACAGAATTCAGTTGTAGTTTTTGTTGGAAAAGGGTTAATGTGCTCGAACTTATGGATGTATGATTATAAAATGTATGTATGTGCGTATGTATGTACACATGTATAAGTTTATGTATTTCCATCTATCTACCTATCTATCTATCTATCTATCTATCTATATCTGTCTATATCTATCTGTATCTATCTATACGTATCGATTCATCCACCCATCCGTCCATTCATCCATCCATTCATCCATCCATCCATCCACCCACCTACCCATCCATCTATCCATCTGCCCGTACATATCCTACCATCCACCTCATTATGAATCTGTCATTCCTGTGAGTGTGTGGATTGTGCGTCAGCAGCCAAAATCCATGGTTCTGTATGAAAGAGTGAGAGACAGAGTAAAGGTATTATTCCTAAGTGTGCAATAATTAACCCAAAAATGCTTCATTTCACCTCAAGTTCTACCTAGTATATTTCCAGGACTTTTGCTGAACTATTGTCCATATTACCCGAACCAACAAATAAGCTATTTATATAAATAACTTCAATTTTCAAAGAATATTATGTTCTAAGGAAAGGCAGAGGAAAGGGCAGGTTGGAAAACATTAATCGATTGTGTTCCTCACTAACTTAGTATTATGTTTTACCGCTAGATGGCGTTCATTTAAAATTTACTTTTACATACCTACGATCATTGTAATTGTATTGGGAAACCGGACTATCGATATTATGATTGTACTTAATAATACATTTTATTTAAATACAATGTTAAGTTAATATCAATTAAGGGAGATTACAACAGACTGTTGAATGCGTCAGATGGGCTCGCGGCTATCTTGGTCATGCATTGACACTTGGACACACAGCAAGCAGCAGCAGACGTTACCCTTGAAAAAGAAAAATTCGTCATTTGGCCGTCCACTCTCTTGGTTTATGCCTTTTTCAGTGACTCATTCTTGCCATTAGCACAATCGTCATTAGCAGAATATTATCCATCGATATCACGTTGGAACTTTGGGAAAAACATAAAAGATATAAGAAAGGATATAACTTATAGTCTATTTTCGGTTTCGGTGTCGTGCATGTTTGGTCAAGCATCTCGGGTGTGAGCACCCTTGTACCCTCTTGTATTTGTATTTCTAATCATCCTCATTATAAAGTAAAAAACGCTAGTTAGTACAATGGAAGCTCTGGCCAAGCACGACTTTAACGCCACCGCGGACGACGAGCTCAGTTTCCGCAAGGGACAGATTCTCAAGGTCCTCGCCCGAGTCCGAGTATTTGTTTACAACCCGCGGTGAACATTGTCCTTTCCTTCCGCAGGTACTCAACATGGAAGATGATCTCAACTGGTACCGGGCCGAACTTGAGGGGAAAGAGGGGCTCATCCCGAGCAACTACATTGAAATGAAACCGCACGAGTAAGTTTTGGATCACCAACGTCGTGTCGTGTAGTAGTTTCGTTCCAGTTGTCATTAAACCGCCATTTCTCTTGCAGTTGGTATTACGGCCGGATTACGAGAGCAGACGCCGAGAAGCTCCTGACTAATAAACACGAAGGCGCATTTGTCCTTCGAGTCAGCGAGAGTTCACCGGGCGACTTCTCACTATCAGTCAAGTAAGCTAAATGCAAAGTCACATGCATGGACGTTAACGATTTGACGCTTTCACCATAGGTGCGGGGACGGTATCCAGCACTTCAAAGTTTTACGAGACGCACAGGGCAAGTTCTTTCTGTGGGTCGTCAAATTCAACTCTCTCAACGAACTCGTCGACTACCACCGATCCACCTCTGTATCGAGGTCGCAGGATATTAAACTGCGGGACATGGTGCCCGAAGAGGTACGTTCGAGACCCAACTGTCAACGTTCAGTTTAACGTAACGTCACGTTAAACGTGATGTAGAATGTAATAACCCGTGTCATTTGAACGTCGCAGGTTCTGGTTCAGGCGCTCTACGACTTCACCCCGCAGGAATCAGGAGAGCTCGAGTTCAAACGCGGCGACGTCATCACCGTGACGGATCGTTCGGACCAGCACTGGTGGACGGGCGAGATCGGAGTCAAGCGGGGACTGTTTCCCGCCACCTACGTCACGCCGTACCACAACTGAGACTAAACTTACAACGAACATTTTTGAAAAAAAACCAACAAACAAACAACCGAGCGGCTAAACTCCCGTTCTTGCTGTATACATGACGACATAATCATATTCCTTTTCTTTTTTTTGCCAATCAACAAAAACTGTGTTTTCTTTTCATTCAGTGTGTATATTTACAGACTTTCCCCTTGTCTTACAGCGGCAATCTTTATATCAAGCAAGACTCGTTTTATCAGACTGACATTGTCTTGTCCCTTTTTTGGATAAATCTTAACCATGTTAGAGCTTGGTATAATAATAACGCGTTGTTTTACTGCCTTTTTTCCGATTCGTGTTTTTTTTTTTCTCCCGCTTTAACCACAGTCTATCCCGCAGGAATTTTTTAAACATTATTTTCAAAGAAATTGGACAGTTTGAAAAACAGCAGTTCTACATGTATTAAACTGAATATGTGAAATAAATTAATTTGCTAAATATAATGATACATTCTCAATGACCATCAAATTTGCTTATTATTATTTTTACTTTTATTTTTCAATAGAAGAGGAAAGTGGGCGTTGGAAAACGAGAGGGACTCTGCGAGTGAAAGCTGTTTCCCCGGCAGATTCTCGTCCGAAACACCCCGGCGGCGAGAAAGGAGAAAATAATTAGGGTCAACTTTCTCTTGGCGTTATCTCTCTGCATCCGTGTGGGTTTAGGCCTTTTAAAGATAATTAACTAAAATTAATTTTACAGTTATACTACTGTAAACGTAACGTATTAAGCAGTTAGCAAATCGTTAATTTTCTACTTTATTAAATCTATTAGGGGTTTATTTTTTATTTGCGTTTGCTAAAAAAAGGTGAACGAGTGTACGATTGACCCGGATTTCTCTCTCCCTGGGTGACCCATTTACTGGACTTGAAACCTACCAACCGAAGAAGCACGCCACACATTCCGCTGCCAAAGAAAGTTGCCAATTAGTCTACAGCGGTGTCCAAAAGTAAAGCAGTTGCTGATATTTAAACATAAATAAATAAATTAATACTAATGTCACTCGGGGGTTCCAAAATCGGGAACGAATTTAATTCCATGTTTGCAATAAAGTTTTATTAATTGTATTTTATTGTTTTTTATTGAATTTTATTACTTAGAAATTCCTGTATTCTTCAAACATAAAAGAAAGGAAGTAAATCAGAGCATAGAGTTCAATTCCCATACAATTCCTTCCTGGACAACATTGTCACACAAGTTCCGGTTTGAACCTTATGAGAATATACAGGACAAATCTAGTTGTTAGATAGAATAGGAAGACGATAGCCTATTGTCACTGATTCATTGATTCACTTGTTTAACAATGGACACATCTCTCGTTGTAGTTGTAGAGAGTAGCGGTTTCCTGGGTTTCGAAGTTAGTGAAATATTATTGATGAGGTTATTAATAAGCTAATTGTAAATACATGAGGAAAATGACAAGTTTTCTGTAAACAATAACTTTCTCCTCCACGCTGACGTCACTTCCGCCTTTCCAAACAGATTCTAAGGGGGAATTAACAAAGTACCGGTTCGGTTTCACTCGTGACGTACAAGAAAAGGTGATACTACCTATAGGAAAATCTAGGTCTTGTGTTCGATAGTAATAGGTCATTCATTCAAGTTATTTTACACAAAAACACTGAAATCATGACCAGTATATTCCTAGGTACCTGTCTATCTAAGTATTTGCTTGTCTGTCTATCTATCTTTCGATCTATCCATCTACCTATCTATCTATCCATCCATTTGTCTGTCTGTCTATCTATTTATCTATCTATCTATCTATCTATTTATCCATCTGCCTCTCTATATATCTATTAATCTACCTATGTATCTATCTATCGATCTATCCATCTATCTACCTGTCTGTCTACCCATCTGTCTATCTATCTGTATATCTGTTTATCCATATCTATCAGCAACTATATCCTTTGCATGTTTGCATGTTGTCAATGAAACCTTTATCAATGAACGGTTGTATATAGTAGTACATATAATTGTTGGTGAACCGATTGAGCTATAGCAGTTCAGTTACATCTTTTTTCTTGACGGACATGTGAATTAGCATACGAGTTTTCTAGGTTAACACATCCGCATTGGTCGATGTGTATGCGGTAGGGAAAAAGGCTTCTTAAACTTTCTCAAAAGACTCTCCCAAATCCGTAAGAGGCCAGCGTAAAAACAAGCGGATGTGCCCTGGAAGGTTTTCTCTCTTTCTCCCTCTTTCTATTTTGTGGGACCGGCGTGTATCCAAACGGTTTGTGAAATGTAGGCTACGAACCGTAAGGCAGGTCGGCCGTCCTCATATACTTTGACCGGTGTGCCCTCACCATCAGCCACTCACTGGACGGCACTTCAGGTGGAAACATCGCTGCCAAGAAAGCGGGAAGACTTACAGTGCAAACAGCTTACCGTTTGAGAACTACTTTTCGGACTATCTCCTCAGCCGGGACCTTAAATCGTAAGTTGTCACTATTCCTAACAGAGTAGCTAATCTATAGGTAGTTAGTAGTAGTACTTGGATACTTGGTTAGCTGGTCTGGTCTAGTAGTAGTAGTAGTAGTAGTAGTAGTAGTGAAGTTAGGTGGTTAGTTTACTCAGATTCTTAGCTGTAACAAGATGTTAGCTAGTAATGTACTAGCTTGTTTAAGTCCAGTCACTTGGGGCAACTAGCTACTAGCTTATAACTGCTGGATAGCTATTACTCTAATAGCTGTCGTAGCTAAGTGGTTATGTCACTATAGCAAAGTTGTCGTAAGTAACTAATTAGTTTAGTCGGTTTCGGTAGCTTAGCCAAATAGAAGAGTATAGCCATTAGGCTAATAGTTAAGCTCACGCTGAATCTGAACTAGCCATCAGCAAGTTAGCTAATCTATGAACCAAGAGCTTAGCATGCTACAACAGCAAACTGTAAGTAGCAGTAGTAGTTGGTATTGTTCTCGGTGAAACGGCTAGCTAGACTAACTAACTATCAGTCAAACGATGGCTAACAGCATTGAATAGCAAATTGTGTTAGTATATGGCTAACTTACTAGTCAGGAAGATGTGATGTAGAACATTAACTAAACTAGTCATCGCTGATCTAATAGGTTCAACACCCAAGAATGAAGTGCTTCCTACCGATTGCAATCCTGCTAGCTGTCAGCTTAGCCTCAGCTTCAGCAGCCGCCGCCGCCGCTGCAGCCATCGACGGCAAATCACCCAAGAATGAAGCCGCCATCGACCTGAAAAGCGGGATCCGCCAGGACAAGTCGCTCAAGTTCCAGGATCAGACTTACACCGTCCCGCAGCAGATCTACCAGCAGCAGCCTCAGCCCTACTCCTACCCGGCTCCGTCTGCCACCTACACCGACCCCAACTCCAACACCATGGGCTTCGTCTATTACTATCTCCCTACCGTTGAAAAGTACTACCCGAAGATCAAGGACTTCATCCCGTTCATGAAGAAGTACGATCCTTATCTTCAGAGGGCCATGCCGACCATCCGCCGGGTAGCTGAACGCACCTTCGATGTTGGAGCCGCCCTGGGGACCGCTCTGTTGATCCCGGTCCTCATCGTGGCTGCCGTTGCCTTCCTTGGTATCGGGCTCTTCTCGCTGGTCCCAGTCCTTGCCGGTAAGAAACGCCGCGCCGGTCGCGATGTTACCGAGGAATTCGTGCCTGTTGAGGAATCCCGCGGTCTTCTGGATCTTGTATCCCGCGTGGACAGGGCCCTGGACAGCTACGTGAGCACCATCAGGGACGACAAGTGCATGGAGAAGTTCTCCTGTGAAGCTGGACAGTTCAGCAAGCGTATGGCTGGAGGATTCGTTACCAATCCGATCATCAAGTAAATTCACTTTTCATGGTTCCTTAAATAGATCCTGAAACTAATCATTGATTTATGTTGAAAACTAGGATTCTGGAGCCATTCATTCCCCAGTACATGCTGAACAAGTTTGAGGCTTTCAAGTTTGGTGCCCGTAGTGGAGCCAGCTGCGACGGATTCGTCTGCAAGAAGAACATCTTCGGTTAACGACGAACTACATTCTGTAATATTTGTGGGCAGTGCATCCCCTTAACTTATTTCACAGACAAGCTGGACTTGTTATAATTGTTCTCTGAAGTGACGAACATTGGCTGTTGAAAACTTCAGTGCAAGTTGCAAAAATACAAATTTAATTACAAGCTCATCAATTTTTTTTCAACCCAACAATTGGGAAACCTGACGTCGGTTTCTGGTTCAGCTATCACCCGCTAGGTGGCATGTCCAACTTGAAATATTGAACACGTGGTCGGAGAAAGTTTAACTAAGAAACAATATGTAGATACGTCACACTATCCTATAGGTTTGACTCAACGAGGCTTTCAGCACGCCTGCTGTAAACTTCCTGTAACCACCTAAGAATCACTTAAAGGGAATTTGGGACGCGCGTGAAGGAAAACGTGTTTTGAATAGCACGTTAACCTTACAAAGGCAGTAAAGAATCCCTAGGTAGGTACTGGTGTGGGTGTGGGCACGCTTGTTGTATACTTGTGTGCAAGTTAACTACTGTTACCTTGTAATTACACTACTACCGTGTACTGTTAAGTACATCTACTATTCGTGTAGGTACGATCTCTAGACTGACTGTCTGTAGACATCTCTGTCCCCGGTGAAGAAATCTTCATCTTCGCCATAGTAGGCGACATCTCCTGTTCGCAACCGTCCGTCGTCGTGTTGCAGCCCTTGTCTAGTTCCCTGAGGGTTGTTGAAGTAACTCTTCATGATCTGGGGACCTTTGAACCATAACATATTCATTCTTTGGTTTACAAACCAGGGATGCAGATACTTAGATTGAAATGGACATGAGTAAATAGCTTACCACTGCGTATACTATACATTACCTTGTCAGCCCACTGGCAGTGTAGGGTGCGTATAGTCAATCAGCTCCTAGGGGAACTTGCTCTTCAATCTAATCAGTTGGAGAAGGGGTACTTTCAACTGGTTTTTACGCAAGGCGCCACATGGTTAAAACCAACCTTGGTCTACGAGATAATTTGACGGGGCGCTTTTCATGTCTATCAGTGTAATTGGATAAGAAAAAACTCTTATTTCAACCAACGCAACATCGCAGCAACTAACCGACAACTTGGAAACAATAAGTCAAGTTCGCTTAGGAATTGAGGCTAACCTCAACTGTTTCACTACATACAATCTGATTAGCTGGGTGTTACCGCACAAACGTAACTCACGAAGAAGTAAGGCAAAGAGCACTTCAGTTGTGATACAGACTACATGTACTTCAGTTCAGCTAAAGCATATCTGATAAATGTTTTGCACTGGTACTGCGCAGGACATCTGGCTAACAGGGACAAGTGACATAATATACGTCAGTGTTAGTGTCGTACTCATCCTTTTTTATTCTCGTTCTTATAATTGCTTAAAATCTATCTGGGATATATTTGTTACAAAGGCTGATAATCCCAACATTGTTTATCTGTCATGCTCATTGCTTGATTTTTTAAATTGGTTCAGGTTATCGGTTGAACTGATGAATTCGTAAGGCTAAAAGACAAGTTGGACCGTAGTTTAATCAGGCTGTCATGGTTACGAGACTGCAAATTGCACGACGTTTTTGTCAGTCTAATCGTCTTCACGCTTATCGAAATTATTCATTGTTCACTATCTTTTCAAAGTACTATTTTGAGTCAGGGAGAAAATAATAATAAATACCCGAGCTGGATGAATATTTTCGGCTAGATGTGCATAATGGACTGATTGCATTCACGAATAATTTGGCAATATTTCTGTCCGTTCGTATTCACTATGTGTGTAGATTTTACTGCGACTGCAAGACTGTGCATTTGGCAATGCAACAAACGAGTCACATTTACTACACAAATATTTCTGGTTACAAGTATTTAGCTTTCATCTCTTTGCGCATTATCTTCCCCGTAGCGGATTTAGGGATGGACTCGACAAAGACGACTCCGCCAGTCAGTCGCTTGTGTGGGGCCACCTGCGATTCCATGAACTTGACTATCTCCGCTTCACTCAAGTCACCGTTAAAGCGCGGGGACTTGACGATAAAAGCACGCGGCGCTTCGCCATCGTACTGGTCGCGAGCGCCTAGAACAGCAGCGTCCAGGATCCCAGGGTGCCGGCAAAGCAGCTCTTCCAGCTCGGTTGGAGAAACCTAAACGTAGTATTGATAAGGAATCAAGCAAACATTCAAGAACCGTTGTAAAGGGTTGGGTTAGGTTAGATTAGGTTAGCTCGGGTTAGGACGGGTAAGGTTAAAGAATCACCTTCTTTTCATATCCAGCAGTGTTTTAAGGTAGTCTACTTGGAAGGATAAAAGTAGGGATACCTGGAATCCTTTGACTTTAATTAGCTCCTTGATACGATCCACGATGAAGAAATCTTCATCTTCGTCATAATAGGCGACATCTCCGGTTCGTAACCATCCGTCGGGTTGCAGAGCGTCCTTGGTTCCTTCGGGGTTGTTGAAGTAACCCTTCATGATCTGGGGACCTTTGACCCATAGTTCTCCAGTCTGATTGGCTCCTAGATTTTCGCCCGTCTTTTCATCGACAATTCTAGCTTGTACTCGGGAGAGGACGGGGCCCAGAGTCCCCGATTTGCGCTTGCCGGTCGGTAGGCTCAAGTGCGTAAGGGTTGATTCAGACATTCCAAAACCTTATGAAGATGATTCAGAAATGATAAATTAGAGGTTATATTCCTTTGAATAGCTAATTGGATCCCATCACCTTCTTGTAACAAAACATCGTACTGTTTGAATCTCTCTAAAGCCATTTCTGCGACGGACTGAGCAAGGCTAGCCGCACCGCTGGTCACGGTGTGCAAGCGATCCAGGGATTCCAGTTTCAATTCAGGATGTGAGGCCAAGAGCGATATTAACGGAGGCACTAAGTACAGATGAGTCGGCTACAGAAAACTGAATTGGTAAACTCTTTTCGGATAACAGGAGTTGGCAGAAATTGGACCTACTCGGTGAGCGTGGATTGCATTCAGGAAAGTATCCGGCTGGAACCGGGGTAGAGACACTAGTTTTGCTCCCGACTCGAAGCCGATCATGAGGAATGCCATGAGACCGTAGATGTGGAAGAACGGCAGAAGTGCAATCAAGACTTCCTGGTGTGCTTCTGAAAAGAGAAAATATTGTTTCTTGTAAAGCGATTCAAAATTTAGAATTTTGCAAGTCGACAGCACAGCAGGTTCTATAGCGTATCAATGGATGCTACGTAAGAGATAGGATACAGGTCAAAGGTTGCATTACGTATATCCCGTATGCCTAAATCTATGTATACAGTAAAAAAAAGTCGGCTTTAGACGGAACTGTATACCTGAAGCGCACTGAATCCTCGTTGTTCCTGGATGAAGGTTCTGCTGCGTGTTGATGGTAGGGCAATAGTGAGGAAGCACCACTCCCTTAGGTAGCCCTGTGGTGCCACTCGAATACGGTTGAACGAAGGTATCTTCGTTAACATCGATCTAAACAGATGGTTTAAGACTACGACAGCGAGAGGTGTCTACGTAAGAATGTACCTCTATGTTATCATCGAAAAGATCGCCTTTGTCTTGGAGCATATCTGCGAAGTTGACGAACCCTTGGTGGCCGTCTCCGATTAGGATGACCTTCTGGACGCTGGGACACTGTGCAGCAGCTTGTTTCATCTGTTCGGCAAGGGCGGAAACTCCGACGATAACTTTGGGTTGGCAGTTCTGTAGCTGTCGGACGATTTCATCTGAAATTCGATGCTTCAGGATATCAATCTACCTTCATGATTCATTTAATGCGTCATATACCAACGCTGTAGGCAGGATTCACCAAGGTAACCGGCATCCCAATACCGGCTGCCCCGAAAAGGGCGATAGGATACTCGGGTATGTTTGGCAGAATGATTCCCATGAAATCTCCCTTTTGGAAACCCATTCGACGAAGGCAACTTCCGAATCGCCTGATGAGTACACCAAGGATGTTGTACGTGTACTTGCGACCAGTGACACCGCATTCCTAGCAGACAGTTATTAAGTTGCTGGTTTTAGTAAAGGTTGAAGAAACTTACAATAGCGATATTGTTAGGCCATAATGCACTGCGTTCAAAAAAGCGCTGCACGACGGTCATTTCGTGGGTAAAACAGTCGCCACGTTTTGACTTGACGACATTTTTCTCTGTGGAATCCACGTGCAATTTGGAAACGCCAACAGTGGAACGCGAGATTTTCGGTGGAACCAGTAGACGTGCTCTGTTGACTGAAGCGTCAAAACATTTTGTTGCGTTACGTAACCAAAGTTGCATCATCTTTTTTGGTTCTGTGGGTCTCTATAAACAAAGATTGTTGTAAGTAAATTGCATTGATCCCCAAACCGGTAATTTCTAATAAGAAAAATGCAACTCATACATAAGTTATGAGCAACCAGAGAAGAGTTACCTTGGTTGCCACTGCGTGCTAGAATGCCCACGTCAGCATAACTGCGGACTTTAAGTTGGGCAGGGCCGAATCTCCCGATGGGCCATTGTGGCTATAGCCGCCACGGGCACGGGCCAACTAGGCCCAGCCAATGGTCGAGATTCTGCTTATCTCTGAACGTATCTCATCAGGGTTTTTTTTCTCCGTCTTGTGTTTCAAATCTTCCAGAACAGCTGAGAGTTTTGACTATACTTCTTAAGCAATTAAGCAAGCGCTGCTATACAACCCACAGTCGGGCCATAATAACTGCTGCCTATAGGCCTGTTTCTGATACCAGCGCAAATTAGACGTTATTAAACTCACGTAGACTTCAGTTATTTCGGTGTGAACCTGCGATTGAAACAATTAAATGTTGTCCACATTACAGCTTACAGGCGATTCTTTGACAACAAAAACGAAAAAGGCAAATGTTTCCTTTTTGTGGAGGTCGTGTCGCACGCAACCCACCACGTGGTCGGGTTCCGGAAGTGGGGGTTGGCAACCTTCTCATCTTTTCGTTACTTCATCAGTGCTAATGTCGCCATGTTACCGGAATCTTCTAACAAACAGTTGAAATCAAGGAATGCCATTCAGCGACTGAAAGTAGTTTATTTTAACCAATCTACACGTGTCTATTTTTCTCATTTTAAAAGATGATCTTGGTTTCTGCATTTATATCGACTAGACTTTACACAGATGCACATATGTTGCGTTTTAAGCTTCGGGGACATGTTGACAAGGTGAATGGCAACAATGTTGGAATGTACCGAAAAATAAAACAAGTTATTAATACACCGAGTGCGACTGGTGGGCCTAGTTTAAGACATGGGGAGGCTGGCAAGATGCCAGGCCCTTCGCTTCGACGACAAATGCACGCCAGCTGCTGTGGCGCTAAGACGAAACACACCAAGATTATCGGCGTTCAGTTTTGTCGCATCGATATTATTTTTTGAATCCATACAAATAACTTAAAATTAACTAAATGGTATCGAAAAAAATATTAAGAAATGTAAAGCAGGCACCAAAACTTACCTGAATTCGAATTTGTTATGCAAGCTGCTGATTGTATTCAAGATGTCGACTATAATGCGCGACATTAATCTTATCGTTAATCGGGTTTCGGTTTTCGCTTGTTTGAGGGGGGTCTTCAGATGGCTGACTGTCCAAATCCTTGTCTATTCGTTTACCTCGTCGTAATCAGATACGACTTTATAAACTGTTTTATTGTTAGATGACATCCAGTATGACTCATGCTGACCGGTGTACATCGCATCAAGGAACTTTTCGTGCACTTGTCCATTGCAGGTGACTCATAACTACCTTGCTATGCGCAGTTTGGTAAACATGAATCGGCTCTGTTCGACATGTGACATCAACAATGTTGAGTAATATTCTTCGAATACAACACAGATTTTTAAATCAACACCTTTTCAAGCATCGCTGTTATCGATAAGGTGCGCAACACTGAGCACTTCTTCGTTACTATATGCTGAGTATATGCGGTAAGTTTCCACGCTGCTGTGAACAGGCGTTAGCAAGATGTATATTAACACTAACACATAGTAAAAACCAATAGAAAGACCAATACCAATAGTAGATAAAGCATACAACTACATTAAAGATCACTGGTGAACTTAGATTGCTTATAACAACGCATCGTGCTGATCTACCGCGTACTTCATTTTATTGCTATAAACATGCCTTACGCGTCGTAACCTGAAATGCATTGCAAGACCTTTTAAAGTTGGTAAGTTAAAACTCGGCATTACAAATATTTGGCTTTCAGTTCTCTGCGGAGTATTTTCCCCGTGGCCGATTTGGGGATAGACTCGACGAAGACGACACCTCCCGTTAATCGTTTGTGTGGAGCGACACGAGACTCGAGGAACTTGACAATCTCCGCTTCACTCAGGTCGCCCTTGTAGTGCGATGACTTGACGATAAAAGCACGCGGCGCTTCGCCACTGTACTGGTCGTGAACGCCTAGAACAGCAGCGTCCAGGATTCCAGGGTGCCGGCAGAGTAGATCTTCAAGCTCAGTTGGGGATACCTGAAACAAGAGCGGGATCTTCATCAAGGAAAGCTATTCAAGAGATCCGTTCGTTAAAAGTCAATTCTGGTTTCTGGGACAACATTTACAAAGTGCGTTTTCGAAAAGGTTAATTAGGATAGGTCAAGGGATACCTGCAATCCTTTGACTTTAATTAGCTCCTTGATACGATCCACAATGAAGAAGTCCTCATCTTCGTCATAGTAAGCAACATCTCCGGTTCGGAGCCATCCGCCGGGATGCAGGGCGTCTCTGGTTCCCTCAGGATTGTTGAAGTAACCCTTCATGATCTGGGGGTCTCTGACCCATAGCTCTCCGGTCTGATTGGTTCCTGAATTTTCGCCCGTCTTCTCATCGACAATTCTGGCCTGGATACGGGAAAGGAGCTGGCCCGCAGACCCAGGTTTACGTTTGGCATTTGGCGGGGTTACATGTGTGAGGTTTGATTCGGACATTCCGAAACCTTGAAGACGGTAGGGAAATAAGCATTACTGAGATAAATTGAAAGTTTGAACTTTTAGAGGGTAGGATGATCGATTTACCCTCTTGGATGAATACATCATACTGCTTGAGTCGGTCCAGAGCCATTTCGGCAACGAATTGAGCGAGGCTAGCTGCGCTATTACTTAGAGTGTGCAAACGATGCAGCGATTCAAGTTGCAATCCGGGATGTGAAGCCAACAGCGTTAGTAGAGGTGGCACCAAGTACAGGTGAGTCGGCTAAGAGAATTAGAAACGTCAGATTATTCTTAGTAATATTGGGGATGATGACTTTCTTCAGACTTACGCGATGGGTGTGGATGGCCTTCAAGAAAGTGTCCGGTTGAAAACGAGGTAAAGACACCACTTTAGCTCCCGACTCGAAGCCGATCATAAGGAAAGCCATCAATCCGTAGATGTGGAAGAATGGTAGTAGTGCAACCAAAACTTCCTGATGTGATTCTTACGAATGAATATATCGGTTCATTAATTTTCGAGTAGAAAAGGTTCCTTAAATAGATCTTCCAGCGTTACTAGATGTGTTAAACTTCAGGATCGTTGCACAGTTTACCTGTAGCGCAGTGAATTCTTGTCGTTCCTGGATGAAGTATCTGCTGCGTGTTGGTGGTGAGAGAATAGTGAGGGAGCACTACTCCTTTGGGTAACCCCGTTGTGCCACTCGAATACGGCAGAATGAAGGTGTCCCCGTGAACATCAATCTAGGAGGACGCAAGAACCAAAAGGACACAAGTACATTACTCAAGTATATACTTAGCAATCTTTGAAACATACCTCGATGTTGTCATCGAAGAGATCACCTTCATCTTGAAGCATATCTGGGAAACTAACAAACCCTTGATGACTGTCTCCGATCATGACGACCTTCTGGATGCTGGGGCAATGTGCAGCTGCCTGCTTCATGTGTTCGGCCAGGGCAGAAACTCCGACGATAACCTTTGGACGGCAGTTTTGCAGCTGTCTGACAACTTCATCTAAAATGTGATGTTTTCAGAAGATTCATCACCTACTTTAGGTCTGTTTCATATTTACCAACGCTGTAAGTAGGATTCACAAAAGTAACCGGCATTCCGATACCGGCAGCCCCGAGGAGGGCTATAGGAAACTCGGGAATATTCGGTAGAATGATTCCCATACAGTCTCCTTTTTGGAAACCCATTCGACGAAGGCAACTTCCAAATCGCCTGATAAGTACAGCAAGGGTACCGTACGCATACTTGCGACCAGTGATGCCACATTCCTTCAACAATGAGTGTTTCTCATCAACAGGTCTTCAATAAGTTTGAAAATTATCATTGTTTTACGTATTTAAAATAACTTACAATGGCTATCTTGTTGGGCCATAAAGTACTTCGCTCGAGAAAGCGTTGCACGACCGTCATTTCATGAGTGAAACACTCGCCACGTTTTGAACGAATGATGTTCTTGTCTTTGGAATCGACCTGTACATTCGAAACTTCCACTGTGGAATACGGGAGTCTTGGTGGAACCAGCGGATGGGTCCTGGCTGGAATTTTTAAACATCTTTTAAAGTTTGATAACCAAAGTCGCATCATCCTCTCTTCTGCAGGTGTCTGTAAGTAAGAATTTTCTAATTTAGTGGTTTTAAGACACTAGTATTAGAACTGGATATTCCAATAAGAGGAAATGAGAATATCATATGATACGGATACCAGTAAGAAACAGTGAGTGTGCTTGCCAGTGGGTATTGAAACGTGCACTGCTGCGGATAGTATACTTGAAAACACAGGGCAGACGGCTGTTAAATTGGCCTGTTTATCAATTTAATCTTTAGAAAAAGAAAGAGAAAGTACACTAGGCTGCGACAATTAAGCACTCGTGAAGCAAAGGTCATCCGTACGTGTAGTGACTGGCGGTAATCGACATAATGATCCAATATTTCGAAGTTACAACTACTTTTAGAAATGGCTGACATCTCAAGTCATTCTTGTATTATAAGTTTGCAGTACAGCATATAGCCATTGGTTGCCTCCCCTCCGTTTAAATAACTCAGTCCGGGATATTGTTATGGTTTAGCAATCAAATTTATGTTAGCATTTGTTGCGTAGGTTTATGATTATGTAATTCCGTTATGTTGATGTTATCACTAAGAGGTCTTAATTCTGTTGGTTAAAAAAATTGTCTAGATAGCTGCTGATAGATAAAGTGAATACGCATGACGGTAATGTAATCAGTACATTTTTTCCTGTCTAGTCCAATGTGTGTTTGTCTCTGATTAAAGGCACTGAAATTCGACTATTTAACTAACTGCGCACTGACCTCGTATACCGAGGCAGAGTATCATAGATTCAAGCCCCCCCGATATGAAAACGTATAGCCTATCTTTTAAACATGGGGAATCTCTTTATAACTTATATCTACGACTAATAGACTCTCAATGGAACTGTCGATGATCGACTGTAACTTAAAACGATTCAGTAAAAGTCAGGAGGTTCCTGCTGCGTGCGTCACATATCGTCTGGACAAGCTTTTTTGACTACAGAATATTCTGCTGCTTACGAATAAGTAAGTTAAGATGGCGTTCACGTTGGCTCATAAATGGGAACATTCACCAAGATGCTTAGCTGTTCGTAATTCACATGTAACCCGCTAGATGGCTATGTTTGTCAATAAATAATGAACTTTCACATTGCAGTTGCAGGTGCAGTTGACGAAACTTAAGGAACATAGCATGCAAAAGCTTTGAAATAAGCTAATACTCATATGCTGTTACCAGTTTTATTGGCAAGTAAAAACTTGGGTTCATAACATTAGTTGAGAAATTTTCACAAGCGCACGAATTTCGTTCTCGAACTGGATAATTTGTTATTTTGTCAATATATTTGGCTTTTGTCCATGCTAGTTCGAAAGCAGTCGATGTGTCATAACAAAGGCAGGTGTTTGAAATTTACACTGGAATAGGGAGAATCACAAATATTTGGCTTTCATTTCTTTGCGCATGATTTTTCCCGTGGTGGATCTAGGGACAGACTCGATGAAGACGACACCTCCGGTTAGTCGCTTGTGTGGGCCCACTCGGGATTCGACGAACTTGACGATCTCCGCTTCATTCAGGTCATCCTTACAGTGCGGGGACTTGACGATAAAGGCACGTGGAGCTTCGCCACTGTACTGGTCGCGAACGCCTAGAACAGCAGCGTCCATAGGATTCCAGGGTGCCGGCAAAGTAATTCTTCGAGCTCAGTTGGAGATACCTGAAATTAAAGTGAGATCTACATCAAAGAAAACCGTCCAATATCAAATTCAACATCGAAACTTATACGCACAGTACAGTTACAGCTAACTCCCTGACAGAACTTGACAAGGGATATGCCTGGAAATCAGCTCCTTGATACGATCCACAATGAAGAAATCCTCCTCTTCGTCATAGCCGTCAGGTAGCAGCGCTTCTCTCGTTCCCTCAGGGTTGTTGTAGTAACCTTTCATGACCTGGGGCCCTTTGAGCCAGAGCTCTCCAGCCTGCAGGTTGGCTCCTAGGTTTTCACCGGTCTTTTCATCGACTATTCTAGCCTGAATGCGGGAAAGTAACGTGCCGCAAGAACCGGGTTTGTATATTTGCCATTTGGAAGGGTTAAATGGGTGAGAGTTGCCTCGGACATTCCGAAACCTTCAAAAATACAAAACAAAGTAGTTATTTTTCATAAATTTGGCATCTGTATACGTTTCACCCTCTTGCAAGAGCACATCCAAGTGCTTGAGTCTATCCAGGAGCGTTTCTCCTACGGATTTACTCAGGGTTGCAGCACCGTTGGTCACACTGTGCAAGCGATCCAGCGATTCCAGTTTCAGTCCAGGATGCGAGGCCAACAAGGCGGCTAGCGGTGGCATCACGTACAACTTGGTTGGCTAATTAGATTGTCCATTAATGTAGCAAGTTCGAAACTGCTATGTATGCAAAGGTTAAAAAGTTGACCTACACGGTGGAAATGAATTGCATTTAGGTACTTATCCGGCTGAAACCGCGGTAGGGAGACTATCTTAGACCCCAGCTCAAAGCCATACAAGAGGTAGGCCACCAAACCGTAGATGTGGAAGAATGGCAATAGTGCAATCTGGACTTCCTGATGCGATTCTTTAAAAGATAAGTAGACGTTGGTATAAACGCTTTGCTTATCTTCTACTATGCGCCCCTGTTTACCATCAACGTTTCAATGTGCTACTATCATAAACGATCATGGATGATTTAGATAAACTTACCCGTAGCACACTGAAACCTGTTGGTTCCAGGATGAAGATACTGCTGCGTGTTCATGTTGAGACAGTAGAGTGGAATCACTACTCCCTTAAGCAGCCCGGTTGTGCCACTCGAATACGGTTGAACGAAGGTGTCTTCATGGACGTTGATCTAGAAGGATATCAAGACTCACAGTTTCTAGTACAGGGCTCAGTTCGATTGCTGACCGTTCCTACACTTTCAAATATATAACAACCCCCAAAATACTGTGTGCAGGTATAGCCGTACTTAATGCACTCCGTACGTTTTGTTTAAATCGGTTGGTCAGTTGTACCGAAGTAAAATTCTAAAAGTCGCACATGACAACGATTCTCCGCCATTCGGAACCCCCACTGTTCAGGGCTAAAAAGATGGTATTTCACTTCACAGATCTGTAAAACTTGCCTCAATGTTATCATCAAAGAGATCCCCGTTATCCTGAAGTATATCTGCGAAGTTAACGCATCCTTGATATGGCTCTCTCCGATCAAGATGACCTTCTGGATGCTGGGACACTGAGCAGCTGCTTGTTTCAGCTGTTCTGCCATCTCAGAGATTCCCAAGATGACTTTAGGCTGGCAGTTTTGCAATTGTCTGGCAATTTCCTCTAAAAATTAGATATGCAGTCAAAGCAAGAGTTCCCCATTTGGGTTGGCTAATGTATCTTAGTTACCGAAGCAGTAAGCAGGGTTTACTACAGTGACCGGCATTACAATACCGGCAGCTCCGAAAAGGGCGATAGGGTACTCGGGAATGTTGGGTAGAATGATTCCCATAAAATCTCCCTTTTGGAAACCCATTCGACGGAGACAATTTCCATAAACCGCTTGATAAGTACACCAAGGGTGTTGTACGTGTACTTACGACCGGTGATACCGCATTCCTTTAACATAACAAGTAAGTCGGCTGGTTAACTTACTATAGGGAATTGACTGACTATATGCAAATATAACTTACAATAGCAATCTTATTGGGCCACATTGCGCTGCGCTCGAAAAAACGCTCCACGACCGTCATTTCGTGCGTCGAACAATCGCAGCGTTTTGAACTGACGACGTTCTTCTCTGTGCTGGAATCCGCATGCAAGTGGGAAAGAGCAGCAGTGGGACGCGAGAATCTCGGTCCGGGTCCTGATTGGAATGTTGAAGCATTTGCTCGCGTGCTGGAACCCGAGTCGCATCATTTTGTTACTGACCTGTCCCTAAAAAGTCAGAAATTAAGTTTTATCTAAGTAAGGTAGACAACTAACAAGTTTTCAGTATACTTGCCACTCCTTGCTACAATCTCCAAGTTGGCAAACTGGCCTTGAAGACGACGAGTATATAGACTTACTGGCTAAAAGCTTATCAGTCTGAACGATGGTATGGGGAGATGCTGATTTTTCGTACTGATATTACGTCACGTGACTTAAGTTTTAAGCTATATTTTAATGGACGCAGGTAAATATCTTATACGTATGACTGAATCTTGTGTTACAACCAACAGCTACTGAAATTTTATACTTGCTCCTTGCATGACATGTTGAATAGTTTGTCGGTTAGTCGTTCACCGTTTAGTACCTTTATTTGGTGAGCTAAACGTGGTGGTGCAGGTCGAATGGCCACGAAAGCTGGTTTTCCCCCAGGGAGGCAAGTATCGCAAGACGGATGTACGTCTATCAGTTTGTTTGGTTCTTATTTCTGTCGGTCAAATGATTTACTATTTTAGTCGAGTCCCTGGTTGAAATTAAGAGATAAGTTTTTTTTTACAAATGTTTATCGCATTATCAACCAGATATCTTTTTTTCGTAACCCCGTTATGTACTGATTGATTGACAACGATGACATTCAAGTTACAAGTAAGGATTGATCAAGTTAACTCGTAATTTAATTTGATGTGTGAAATTTTAAAATTCTGTATAACTATAAGGTAAGCAGGTGGTTCTTACAGTAGTACTTAATCTATAAGTTCAGGTAATTTCTTAACAGAGTGGGTGTTGTAACATCTACTTGTCAGACTGTCTGTGTGAATTTGTAATATGTGTACCTGTATGTCTGTCGTTCTATCTATCTTGTCATCCTTTCCTTCTCTCTTTCATTCGTCCATCTATCCATGTCTTCACTATCTGTCTGTCTATCTACCTATCTGTCTGTCCGACTATCCATCATGCAGCCAACTATCTACGTATTCTCCTACCTTATCTGTCTACCTGTTCAAATGTTTATCTTTATTTCTATCCTTTATCTATCTATCTATATATATATCTTTCTGTTTATCTATTTTTACCATTGTCTATCTATCTATCTATCTATCTATCCATCTATCTGTCTGTCTGTCTATCTACCTCTCTTCCCGTACCTATCTGTCTGCCTCCCCATCTATCTATCCGTCTATCTAACTATGTATTTGTCAATCGACTGATCGATCCAATTGTATATCTTTATCTCTCTCTCGATTCGTCTATCTCTTTGTCTGTCCATCTACCTATAAGCCAAACTATCTAAATAACTATTTCTCTATCAAATAACCTAACATAAGAAAATACTGACAAGGGAAGCATACACGTCTACCTTACGGCAATGTCGGTGATAGATGTATATTTCCTTTTGTAATATCAACAAGGGGACATAACAAGGATCACAACAAATTGTTGCACTCAAGCGACGCAATCTTCTTTATAAGTCAGCTCCAGCTGGAATTGCTAACACTTTAGCTTTACTGCTAATTTGATGTCTGACTCAAGTTGGGTTAAGCTAGAAGTCCGGCTTTCTGGATAAGGCGCTGGCGAAACATGGCGAGGAATGCTGCTTCCGATGTCCCATACAAAGAGCACTCGGGTACATTCCTATCCGACGAAATCTGATTAATTTCTTTGATGTGGTTATTAAGTGAAACATAATTACTGGTTAACTTGGTAGCCATATGTGAGATTGCTCCATTCTTTAAACTGCCCGCCAAGTTTCACATTATCGACCTTCTTCGGTTGGCATTTTTCCATAAGTCGGTCAATGGAAGCATCTAGTTTAAGTAGATCTTGCTGAAGAAGATCCATTCTCTTGCTCGCTTGTTCCAAATTGTTGTACTTGTCCATTTCTCGTTTAAATTTTCGATGAAAATGATTGTAGATCATGTAATCCGCTTTGAGCCAATCCTTAAGGATTCGTCGTTGTTTCGGGGTTAAAGTGAAGACATTCTCCTTCTTCCGAGCGTTGATCTCCAGGTGAGCGATATCATCCAGGTTCCAGCACAGCAGACGTCGGAGTATTAGCAACGATTCGTGCATCTTCTCAGCAATTAAAACGAGGTGAAAGTGTCGATCGAACTCTTGGATGCGCTCACGGATGTAAGTTTCATCGTCGAATTTGTCAGGATCGATCCCCCAGTCAAAAGCTACTTGGTTCCTACCGTGCACATTGGAATGTCGTCGATTCAAACGAGGATCCGAGCTATTCTTTGCGATCCACTCGATAAAGATACTCAGATTGGCTTTGTGAATCGTCTCCATTTGGTAGTAGTTGTAAAGAGATTCAAAGACGTCGACAGGATCGCGTAACACGGAGATGTACTTAGCCTCACTGCCCATTAGTTGTTTCATTTCAGCGTGATTCCAGCGGGTGTGAAGCACGAAAAACTGGAACTGGAGATCCTTCCACGGAGCCGAAGATAAACACGTCCGGTTGAAAAGTTTGCCTGGGCAGATGTAGTTTCCCTTCTTGGGGATAACGACGTTCAGATCGTTTCTAAATGCGAACCTGGAACAATATCAAGACCCAAAAGAAGGGTTCCGAATGGCGGTAAATCATAATTGTAGTTTCTGATCTTGAGGATTTTATTTTGACAAAACTAATCACCCGATTACAGCGAAACTTGGAGAGTACACTACTTACTATCAGTACTACGCATAGTATTTTTTGGGTTGCTATATCTTTGAAAATGTGCAAGTTATCCGCAATTATGTTTTTCTCCAGCAAGAATCTAGACCTAGACTGTATACTTTGATACTGTAAGATGGGTGTACTCGATATATGGTGTATACAGACCTGAAGAATATGTTTTCTAGTGTGCTGCTGCCGCATTTGTGGGTTTTGAGAAAAGCCAGCTTCGCCTGAGGCTGGCACCTGCAAAATAGGGTAGCTGGATTTCAAGTAAGTTGAATATCCCATGTGTTGGGTATTTGCCTATATCTAATGTAATATAATCTTGTTATAGTGTCTTGGCTACTTTAAGTTATCCGTCCATGTGTGTGTATAACCACCAAAACCTGTACAATATAAATTTATCTATCTATTCAAATTTATCGATTTTCTAGTTATCTGTCTATCTGTCTACCTATCGACCTAAACTTGTCTACCTATATCGTCTATCCAACTACTTATTATGCGCATGCTATCTTTACCGATGCATCTATCTATCTATCTATCTACCTATCTATCTCTCTCTCTCTCTCTCTCTCTTTTTCTCTCTCTCGATCTATCCATCTATCTATCTACCTACAGATCTATTTATTAATCTTCCTAACTATCTGCCCATGTATCGATCTATCTACCTATCTATCAACTTATATTTCTGTCCGTCCACCTATATCTATCTTTATCTATCCACCTATTTGATTTTTCTATTTATTTTTCTAACTTCCTACCTGTCTATCTAACTGTCTGGCTAATTGTCTATCCAACCACTTATTATCTGCAACCTATCTTTATCGATGTATCTACCATAATGACTATCTATCATACTGACCATCTATCTATCTATACTATAGCTACTTCACTGACTAGTTATTATCTATCTATCAACGTGTCTCTCTGTTTATCTACCTATGTCTATCTTTTAGCTACCTACCTGTTTACCTATCTATTTAACTAATTGTCAGTTTCTTTATCCTACACAATAAACCGTTAAACACAAATAACCGTTATCAAGTAAACTTACCGCGAAGGTGATTCGAAATGGTTGATGACGTTAAGTTTTAAAAGCAGGAGAAAATGAATCGGGACAAGGCCAAGCAGCACAATTGCGAGCTTTAAAAGCCGTCCCCTTCCTACGGCCATAATGCAGCAGAACAATACACAATTTCAAGTACACGATATGACAGCACTATAGACCTGATTTATAGCATTTCCTTTAATTAATTTTGAACTAATTCTTCGGTAAGCAGTTGGGGACATGTATGGGAACGCGTACACAACCCAGAGGACACTGAAATCAGCAAGGATTTGCCTCAGTACTGCAATCAACAGGCAACGCCAGAGGCTGTTAAGCGCAGCCCAATGCAAAAAATCAGCAGGTCGAGGACCTGCTGAAAGACCTACTGCTAACCGCCTGCTGGATTGGGGTGAATATCAGCAGTTTCAGCAGCTCCTGTTCCCGTAAGCAAGCAGACTGAAAACAGAGCTGGTTGAACTGCTGGTTAAGACCTTGCTGCTTTTTGCAATGTTTCCGCTTTTTTATTTGGTATGTTCCCGCTGGGCAAATTTTGCGCACTTGGCATGCTGTAACTGCATAAGCATTACACGCGATAGCAGCGCAACTAACTTTCAAGGTTAAGGTTTCCCAGTTGAAGAATTATAAAAGTCTAACTTGGCATGACTAGAGGCAGGATTTTAGCCAAGGGGAAAACTTTGGATATGCACATATTTAAGCAAGTCAGTTCAACATATTTTAGTTTGATTGGTGAAAAATCATGAATATATCGTTAAACTGCAATCGTCTTATCCGGTTATAGTTGCTATTGAAACAATGCTATCCGTTGTGGAAAATTGACTTGAGATATTGTTTTTTTTTACATAGGTACCGACAAAACGGATTATACACTTCATTCCATTATTTAATATATCTTTAAAGTTAATTATATTTTAATTGAAATTAATTTTTATATACTTTAAGGTTACAATAGGATGAGAATATAAATAAAGACAGAATTAATTTTCGCATTCGTTTCAAGTTACACGCGGCGCTGCGCTTGCTGCGTAGGGAAGTTTACCCTATTGTACCGCTAGCTGCTCTTCTGAACTTCTGCTAGTTACGGTTCCGGACCCGTCAAACCCGAGGTAAATATTTCGCATTTATCTCATTGTATCTGTGGCATCCTTCTTCCAAATTTATTTCAGTATTAAGCATTCGTACGTTAAACTTTAATTTTTCGATATTTTGTCGTTTATTTAAAGCTGGGCTCATTATAATTGTTAGTAAATTCAGCTCATCTGAAGTTGGTGTTTGGAAGACCCGCACCACAGCTGACTGTGAACGTGTTTGAAATAACGTGTTTCATTCTCAATGATAGGAAATGGCCGAAGAAGCAGCAAAGACACCCAAAGCCCCCGCAGTTAAAGCTGGATACAGACCTTTCAACAGGTGAGTCTTTCGTGTTGGTGGACTTCTCGTAATGGGTAAAACTCAGGCGTGTACTAATAGCCAGAACATTACGTCCCGAGTAAGTTGTAGCAAAAGCACGCCAGAGTAACAATCTGTGTCCAAAGCCTCCTTTTGCGACTACAGCAATCGGTGGTGGATGGTAGCAGTGACAACCATTATTTTAAACAATGTTTACTTTTATTATCGGTTAGATTCTAACTAAGGTTTTACATTTCAGGCTGTACGCCAAGGCTGTTTTCACTGGATACAAACGCGGTCTCCGCAACCAGCGCGAAAACACTTCGCTCCTCAAGATTGAAGGCTGCTTGACCAAGAAGGATGCGTGGTTCTACGTTGGCAAGAAGTGCGCTTTCGTCTACAAGGTATCACACATCATTCTTGTTCTGTATCTAAGAATGAAATTGCTCACGCGTAATGTATTCTCTTAGGCCAGGCGACTCAGGTTAGTTCCTGGTCGCAAGGACAAGAAGACGAAAGTGCGCGCCATCTGGGGCAAGGTTACCCGCCCTCACGGTCCCTCTGGAGCCGTTCGCGC
Organism: Leptestheria dahalacensis; assembly: GCA_022114935.1. Lineage (NCBI taxonomy): Eukaryota > Metazoa > Arthropoda > Branchiopoda > Diplostraca > Leptestheriidae > Leptestheria > Leptestheria dahalacensis. The sequence goes on along the minus strand of JAIQCU010000040.1, from coordinate 65,515 downwards.
CAAGTTCACCTCCAACTTGCCCGCAGCAGCCATGGGACACCGAGTCCGCATTGTAAGTTTACACGTTACCGGTACACATCTTATCATATGCTAATGTTTTGTTGTGCTTGTCACAGATGCTGTACCCCTCGAACATCTAAATCGCTGTCCTTGTGAGATGTGTGTTGCGAAAGCGAGAAATACATTGCTCGGGCAAACTTCAGAATCCTGTCAATTTTTTTCTTAGTATGTACTGTAATGGGGGATGTGTCGAGTAGGTTTGAATGCTGAAGAGTTATTTAGCAGATTTCAAAGCGAACTACGAAACAATGTGAAGCTGGCCGAGATCTTAAACTGACCAGTTTTATCAACGTTAACCTATTATCGTGATATGCGGTGGTTACACAAGAAAAACTATCTCTTTGATGATACGTTGTACGAAGCACGGTGTAGGCAGTAATAGATAAATTACCGGTGGCATTAATTCGGTAATGACTTTAGTAACACTAGCGACACTAGTGCATGGGTATTTGTGTACCGAAGTGGTGTGCGTAGCACTAGTGTGGCAAACAATCGATCTCTGTATCGCCATCTTATCATTTCTTTTAAACTGACTATGCTCAGCTGATCGACTAGTTTTGTTATCAAATAGGCAGTAGTTATGCAATCAAAAGCTAGCTTTAAGGGTTGTTAGCAGTTTTGGGTGCGAGGTTGGAAAACTGCAGGCGATGGGCTTTAATCCAAATGACTCGCGTCACTACTGGTCGGTAATGTTCCTACCCCTGACAAAGTTCGTTGCGTATCACTAGTGATGCAAGCACTGGGTACTAAACGCCATCTACAAATAACTTAGGGAACTAAATGTAGTTATCAGCTGATTGACTGTGGTTTCGGACGTCAATTGCATATCTGAGAAACGAGGACCACAAGCTGGCCTATTGCGTTGGTTATCGGGGTGCTTCTGCCACTTCAGTAGAAACTCGATTAGTCATTATTTGATTTGCTCATCAGTTGGCTCTCGCAGTTTATTTATATTAGTCGGGTCCGTTCTCGGTTCTCGTAGTTTTCCGAGGTACACATTAAGTACTGCAAAAAATGAGAGAATTCAAAGTGGTTGTTTTGGGGTCGGGAGGGGTTGGTAAAAGTGCCCTTACCGTGCAATTCGTCACGGGTCACTTTATGGAAAAATACGACCCGACCATTGAGGATTTTTACAGGAAGGAGATTGAAGTCGACGGGTCGCCCTCGGTGCTCGAAATACTCGACACGGCCGGCACGGAACAGTTTGCCTCCATGCGGGACCTGTACATACGAAACGGTCAGGGCTTTGTTATCGTGTACTCGATCACCAACCACCAGACATTTCAGGACATCAAGACCATGAGAGAACAGGTGTGGTGTGGACAGATTGTCCATTTCTAGCGTCAAAGTTACTTTTTCCATTCAAGATTCCTTATTATTCCTTGGGTTTTTAGATTTCGCGCGTGAAGGGCTCGGACCACGTGCCCCTCCTCCTGGTGGGCAACAAGGTCGATTTGGAACATCAGCGAGAAGTCGCCACCATGGAGGGACTCGCCCTAGCTCAAGCGTGGAACTGCCCGTTCATCGAGGCCAGCGCCCGCAATCGGATGAATGTCAACGAAGTCTTTGCCGAGATTGTCCGTGAGATGAATTGCAACCCTGCCAAAGAAAAAGGCTCACATTGCTGCACTCTGTTCTAAAGCCAACCAGGCGGCAACCGCAACGACTGAATCCTAAAAAACTGAACCATCTAGTGAGTGTGTGAGCGAAAACGCGTGCCAATCATCTGAACAAAAGCATATACTCCGCTGTCCCGTTCGTGTTTATCCTTCCTTTCCGTAATCTCCCGTGTCTCTCTCGACATGCCTTACGCGTCTGAATGACTGTACAGCCTCGACTGTGCAACGCTTTCGAAGCCGACCTAAGACCGCTTAAAACTTGATTCGTCCAAGTCTGTAATTACATCCTACCGTAACCAGTCACATGATCCAGTGTTATCCATTAAGCTTCTTCCTGATTGGCCGAGTAGCAGCCGTGAAGCCGAGTTAAGGAGATCAAGCCCCAGCCCCACCCCCACCCTTTGCTCTGATTGGTCTAGCCCGGCTTTTTTAATGTTGCATAGTCGAAGTTGTACGTAAAAGTGCGAATCTTTATGCATTTGCGTGTGCAGTTTTCTTGATTTTTGGGCCTTTTTTCTGCTTTTTGTGCGAATCTTTCCTCCTGTGTGCTTGTGTTGGGCGTGTCTGAGGGTCATTATGTTTATTTTCTCTATGCGCATCATGTGATAATTCTGAAAAGCAAAGTCGCTATTCCTTTTTTTAAAATGTATATTTACAAAAAAAACGCTTATAATCCGTATCAACGACTTCGTTGTGGTCGCCGAGACGAGCGCGGAGGTCGAAGTTTGAGAAAAAAAATGTTTTCATTAGCAAAAAATGGGACACAATTATCATTCACCGCATTATAGAATGTACTTTTGGTCAGTGTTGAATTGTACCTAGCGTATAATCTAGGAAAAGACTTTGGGGGGAAAAATGAAAAAAGGCTCTGTAATCATATCCTTTATAGCAAGAGACGAGTTAACTTGTGTAGTGTATGTCTTCTCACCTTGTTTTTCTTTATTTTTTACTTCCAAAAATGTCAAAGTGTTATTGAAGAAATACATTACAAAATATTTTCTCTGGCATTCTGGCTGGTTTCTCAATTTTATCAAGGATTTCCAGCAAATGAAACGCGTTAAATCCTCTCGAAGGCGGGGCTTAATATGTCCCAAGAGGCTATACCCGTCGTGCGCCCTCCTACTGTAACACTAATAGCGGCCATTTTGGTAGAGGTTTCTTGACAATCGATGAAGTATGGTACTCTATCAACGAAAGACCTGTTATACCATCTCGGAGGCGGGGTTTAATATACCCTCAGGGCATAACTGTCTAACGCTCTTATATGTAGCATGGCGGCCATTTTGGTAGAGGTTTTTTAAAGGTAAAACCGTAACAAAGTACTTTCTCTGGCATTTCAACGGATATTCTAGCACACATTTTTTTTAACGCGTTAAACCCTCTCGGAGGCGGGGCTTAATATACCCTCAGGGCGTAAGTGTCGGGCTCTCCTATAACAAACATGGCGGCCATTTTGGTAGAGTTCTTTTTATAAACTAAAACCGCTAATGTTATCTGGCAATGCAGCGGATTTCCAATTGTTTAAAATAATCCATGAGTTAAAGGGAGACGCGTAAAACCCTCTCGGAGGCGGGGTTTAACGTGCGCACAGGGCATACCTGCCTCACGCTTCTATAACAAGCATGGCGCCCATTTTGGTAGAGTGTTTTTAACCGATATCACAGTTTTCTGAGCATTTGAGAGAATACGGGAAAAAAGTCCCCCGGCTGTAACCGACTCGTTCTGTAATAAGCTGATATCTCGTGGCGGCCATTTCTGTAGAGGTTTTCCAACTTGAAGTGTCCAGTTGTCGGTGGGTTAATTCGTTTCGGTTAAAGAACCAGCAACGTGAATCCCGCGGGAGATTCGTCGGTGTTGGATGTCGTTAAAGGTCAAGGGATGAAAAGGCGTGGGAGTCTGAGATAACAGCTTTTTTCAATTACCGCTTCCGAGTACCTGGAAATCAATACGTCTGAGCGGAAATCCACTTGGTGAGGATTTGTAATCGTAAATTTCGCAAGGTTATCTTTATACCGTGAAATTGTTGCCGGAGTGGATGTCTTCAGAGATAATTACAATCGCCTAGGTGATTCTGATCTACTTTGGTGGTTTCCGGTTTGGCAATTTGTTTTCTAATTTGGTGAAATTAAAAATTTTAAGGTTCGGTAAAAGTTATATACAGTTCATTGCGTTTTATTTAGCAACACAAAGGTTGAATCTGAGATTTTCTTATCAAATTATTCATAATAATTAATCATTCAAAGGTATTAGTCAACGGACAAAGTTAAGGTATTTCAGCTTAGCCCGGCAGCACGTGTATCCGGAAGCTAATGGTTTTTTCCTTTCGGGTCAGAGTGAAGAGGCGGGTAATAATCCGGACTTCCTGATGAGACAAACTTACTTGCAGCGTATAACACAACCTTTCCAACATACCAAATTAGAAGCTGTAAAAGGCACTTTAATGTTCAATATCAAACTCCGATATTAAAGTTAATGAGTAGCATAGCCATATATGGGCATATATAGCCAACCAGTTCAACGAGCTACTGTAATACAATAGTCATTATAATGCAAATTAACTTAAAGATTATAGCTCAGATCCGTGTATTTAACCTTCAACTCAAAGGATAGATGACACAGCCTCAGGGCAAATTACTAGCCAGCTCACTAAGTGCATTTAAAGTTAACAGTTTTACCGTTCAGACCCTTCTGTATACACGTTCAGCAGTGTTTTCAACAGATTTATAAATTGTAAATTGGGTTGGTACTGTGACCTTATACGACTGCCGAAAATATCTCTCCTCGCCCACGCGCGTTAGTTCTCGTTGCTTCAGATCGCCCAGCATCCGCTGCTTTGTACAAGATCGCCTGCCCATTGAGCTGCTGTCTTCATTGACTCGGTTTACACCGGCCGGTTTAAACCTATATCTCGCCGGCTGCTTCCTTTTCGCCATTATCGATTTTTCACTAACCAAGGGAGAATTTAAGTCAACTGCAAGTGCAGAAAGTGTTGAAACTGCGTATTAGCAGTGTTTATTATAGACCACAGGCTGAAGTTTGCGTTGATTTCCAGTGGAAAGAACTTAATTAGCCGGCGAACGGTATCCAAGTGCGGTGCAACACAAGATGTTGATTGGTGTTTCGAGCGGCAAGGTCATTGGTGAGTTTGAATCAGCTCTTAACCCGTGTGTGTTTGATATCACTTTGATACTTGATTAGGTAACATATACGTACCGATTTAAAAGTCTAATTTTAATTAGATAAGTAATTATGTCAATGTTCGTGTGTATAGCGATTTCGAACTTTGTATCATGTTATATTCAATTAAGTTGATGTTTACGGTCATTGGGCTTTATGGATCGAAGTAATTATTAACTTGTTGACCACCACTGCTTCTTGCATTGACGTCAATAACAGATTGCTTACAACAGATGGCTTCTCTTATTGCTGCGATTTTAGATTTTCCGACCAATCAAATAAAAGGATGGAAAGATATATAAAGCGGATTCAATAGGATTGTTGACGTCGACAGAGAGATCGCGTAGCAACTAATATTAACCGGCTGAAAGAGGTTTCAGAGCAATTTTCGGTAGCTCTGAGGTCCAAGAAAACAGTTGCCAAGCTAATTTTAGGCTTGGTTAAAAATGAAGGTTAATCTACCATTGACATATTAAGAATGTCACTAATCAATTTTATAAGACAATTTAAAGTTAGATAGATAGGTATATTATTAGATAGATAAATAGATCAGATAGATAGATAGGTATTGATATTGATAGGTAGATAATTAGATAGATTGGTAGATAGAAAGACAGACAGACAGACAGACAGACAGACAGATAGGTAGACAGATAGATAGATCGATAGATAGATATATATTTATATAGATATATAGAAAGATAGAAAGGTAGATAAAAGGAAAGATAGAAAGATAGATAGATAGATAGATAGATAGATAGAGACAGATAGACAGATAGACAGGTAGATAGATAGATAAAACAGACGGACAGACAGACAGATATTTGTAATAGATAGATAGTTAGATAGATAGATAGACAGATAGATAGAGAGAGAGACGGACAGTTAGACAGGCAGACAGGCAGACGGAAAGATAGATAAATTGGTAAATAGATAGATAGATACCCAGACAGAGCGACAGACAGAGCGATAGATAGTTAGGTAGGTGGGCTCATTGACAGACAGGTTGACGTATAGAGAGATGGGAAGATAGTTTATGACTGTCGTGTTTAAAGTTAAGTATTAAGAAATAAATGTATCACTAATTTGATTGGTTAAACCAGCGCCTATTCCGAACGTTCTTATTGGTTCTCAACGCTGGGCATCAAAGCAGACGACGCATAGTCTGTCAAAGGTGGCGGACCGACTTTCTTGCATCTCCTTACGTATTTATTCATGATTCGTGTCTAAATGATTCCTGAGCCTGGAGTTTGAAGAGCCACGGTATTTGTCAAAGGTCAGTGCAGGATTTAAGTGTAAAATACTAAAGATTCACTTGAGTTTACGCAGTACGGAAGGTGTACGAACAAAGGTTGAATGGAACTGACAATGGGAACATGTGAGTCAGTTTCACGTGGACCTTAGGCTGCGTACAATTTTGGCTAGCGATCGATAAATATGGACGCGGCGGGGATTATTGCATATTTCCGTCCTGTTGTTTCGGACCGTTAATAACTTTTCCAACACGACCTCTAAATTAAGTCTATTAGCCATTCATCTAATAACGCATTATAAACTTAGTATTTAAGTTTATGAGCCAAATAACTACAACAGTTAACTATTAGCCGAATAATGACCATGAAACTTCGTAAAGGCCACCAAAAACTTGATCTTTGCCCTTAGGGCCGGCGCCTAAGATCCCGTCTTCGGTTAAAGCCTCAGGGTAAGTAGGTGCTAAGGGCTTGGCTTGGGGTTTATCCGATTGCCAGGATCGTCTTCACGGTTATAGCCTCAACGCAAGTAAATCTTAAGGGGTTAGCTTGCGTTTGCCCTTAGGGAACGGGTCGTTAGGAGCACTACAGCTCTGGGCAAATAGATCCTAAGGGCTTGTCTTGTGGTTTTCCCGGTTGCTAGGATTGCCCACAGTTACAGCCGTAAAGCAAGCATATCCCAAGGGGTTAGCTTGTGTTTGCCCTTAGGGAACGGGTCGCTAGGAGCGCCTGCATGGTTATAGCTCTGGCAACGAGACCCTATAAGGGCTTGGCTTTGTGTCTGCCCATGGGAAATGGTTACTAAAAAGGTTTTTCCTAGCCTCAGGGTAAAGCATTTCGAAGGGACTTGGCTTCGCGTTTGCCCTTAGGGAACGGGTTGCTAGGATTGTCTTTGGTTATAGCCAAAGGGCAAAGAGATCCTACGGGCTTGGTCTGGTGTTTCCCCCTAGAAATTGGTCACTAAGAAGGCGTTTCCTAGCCTCAGGGCGAACTATTCCAATGGGTTGTCTTGGCGTTTGCCCTTAGGGGGAGGGTTCCTGAAGTCGGTTTTGCGGATATAGCCTAAGGGCAAATGGATCCCAACCCTTAGGGTGGGTTCCTGGGAAGGCCTTTCTGGTTGTAACTATGCGGGGCAAAGGATCCCAAGGGCTTGAGGGCTTGGCTTGGTGTTTGGCCTTAGAAAACGGTTGCTAGGATCGCCGTTATGGTTACAGACTTAAGGTAGGGAAAATAAATCCTAAGAACTTGGCTTGGTGTATACCCTGTGGTAACGGGTTACTGGGATCGTTATAGTCTCAGTGCAGATTCTTCAGGTCTTACGGACTTGGTGTCTGCCCTTGGGGAACGGCTTTAACCAGGATCGCGTTAAAACTAATTGCCTCGGGGCAAACCTAAAATTAAACAAGCAACTAACGCCGAATACATATATGTATGCAAATGTCTTTATCTGGTAATTCTAAGCGTTAACCGGTAACGGGAAATAGATCTTGAAGTTGTTGTTGCGGACAATCATGTCGCCCTAGCAATGAAGTTTCCTTCCTTTTTATTTTGGCTGGTTGCAAATGTGTCTCAAGTATCGGTTCCGGCGTCTAGTCTGTTGCGGCACGTAGAGCAACTCCGATCACACGGCGCGCCACGTGAGACACATAATCACCTTTTCTCTGTTTAAAATCCAAGTTACCCTTCCGTTATTTAAATACTAACAGCATTCGTAAATTTCTGAACTGAACTTGAAGCTAATTGCATAACTTTTAAAATAAAAATTTCAAGTATTGACGTAAAGGGCATTGTTTAAATTAAAAGATGCTGTAGTGAGAATAGGCTTTGTTTGTCGAGAAAGTCAAGTAGCCCGTAGTTGCCATCGTAAGGTTTTTATCGTTGACCTAATGCAGCTGCGCATTCGCTGCCTTAATCCCTCAAAGTTTTCTGGAAATCACTTATTAATATTATTTTATAAATTTTATGTCATCGTAAGTACTTCATTCACCGTATCTACCGTTCTAGTTAACCTTGTTATAAGTGTCTGAATTCAAGGTTTAGTTATGATACAAAATACAAGATATGGTGGGGGTGTACCTTGGTTTTACACATACCAGGTACCACTTGTTTAATCATAAGAACATGTATATATTTTTAACCTGTAATCTATTTTTCGATATGATTTAAGATGAAAACGACATCTTTGTGTTTGTGCTAAGCACGACCTGAATTGTTGATATCAGATTGCCGCAAGACGGGTTCCATTAGTCTCGATTAAGGAATGGACTGGATGACGATCAGCGGGAACATACCCTGCGTGGCCCTCATATCACTTGGAGCTCAGTATAAAGACAAATATTATGTCAGTGACGACTGTCCTCGTAAGTTGGTTTTCGCACTATTCATCTGCCGTTTTCTGTTTTCACTCATCATCATATACTTCTCAGAATTCCTCAACGAAATCCTCGAAAAACTAAACGACGAAGAACCCACGCGAGATTTCCGACGGGCATTATCATTCATGGATATCATCAACAAGGACCTGATACCTATTCTCGTCAATGTCAAGGATCAACCCGCGATTTTCCGCTCGACCATCAAGTAAGTTGACGCCGTTGTAACGTTTACTGTAAAGGGGTTAACACGAATGTCGGAACTTGTTGTAGGGTACTCGTCGGGCTGACCGCTCCTGTCGAGTGTCTGTTGTCAACAGACAGCGAGGTTTCCCCGCAGGTGGTGCATGAAGTTACCCAGTTGATTTTCAACGCCAAGGAAGCGTTTCTGGAGCCGAGAGCCACTCGTGCAATACTCGATCACCTCTTCCCGCTAGTCGACAAGGTAAACGGCAACAAATAATCTTACCTTGACTAAACGTTACGACTGCTTCGAAAAGCGTCTAATACAACTCGTTTCCTCCGTCTAGCAACCCCTGAGTACGGAAGACTGCGAGGCCGTCAACGATTGCCTGCTCCTCCTCCGCAACATTCTTCACGCGCCTGAACGTCCGGCTGCTTTTACGAACTCGTTCAAGGAAAAGTGCACCCACCCGCACCTCCCGAGCTCGGTCGGCGTTTCGACGGCCGCGACAGAGAAGGAGAAGGGTCCGTCCGTGTTCACGTCGCACGGGCACGGGCACGCGTCGCAGCAGAACAGGCTCCTCTGGAATCTGTTCAGTCAGGGCCTGGACAAGCTGATGATCAACTTGCTCTCTTCTGAACAGAAAGTAATGATCGATTCTTGAGTTTGATATTGGTTGAATCGATATTGATTGTCATATTTTATGTAAGTATGTAAGAGTAAAATTTAATTGTCCGTATTGTTAAGTATCGATATTAGTATCCCATCATGTACTATCAATCAATATGATACCGATGATGATCCAGATTGTTATTTTGGACCAAATTGTGTCTTTTTTGAGTTGAAGGTCGACATTAACTCTTTGGTACCGATTTACGATTTATGACCGATTACGTTTATATTGATACGTTGGTTACTTCGTCAATTCGTTATTATTGACTGCGTCGTGGGAATATTGAGATGTTTTCCTTAATTAATTCATTCCAGTCACGTGGCACTGTGTTTCTAATCAATCAAACCAAGTTTAATTAAGGACTAATTAGTGACAGATTCAAATGAAGAATCTATCTTTAATTAAATTGCATTAATCTCAATTCAATTAAAGTACAAGGTAATAAATTGAATGCTGTTTTCTTTTTAGGGCGAGTGGGTCGTGTCTGTCGTCCAGTTGATCGCCCTCTTCTACAAGGACCAGCACGTGGAGGCGATGCAGAAGCTGATTGGCTCGCTAATAGACTCGACCAGCTCGGATTCGTCAGAGGATGACGAGAGCAATACGTCACCGCCGGTATCATACATTTAATTCAATTTAAAAATAATATAGTCAACTTCAGTCGGTAATTATTTATCCATATCTCAAAATAATTTTTTAAAAATAACATTAATCAATTTTTGTAAAATTTTTAATCTCGTTAATTTAAATTGAAGTAAAATTTGTTGATTTGGTATTAGATTTAATGTTAAGTCTTATTAACGTATATAAAAAAATAATCGTCTTGTTTTGCACATTCAGTTACACAATTGATATGTATTGAAGGGACCGGACGGTCGCGCGTCGCCGCAGATATTGACAACCTCCTCGTCGGACCCGACGTCGGATTCCTCGGACTCGGCCGTCAATTCCGGGGGGACCAATCACGTCCCGTCGTCAGGTTGATAACGTTGATATCGATTGCGTCATACGATTAAATATCAACTTTTTCAGTTAAATCTTGGAATTTCTTGTCCTTCTGTAACTTAGTCGCATGTCGAGTTAATTAATCTATGTATTTGGGGTTTAAAGGCGAAATTGTATTGATTTTCCAGGCGAGTGTACAGACGCTGAATTCAAAGGATCCAAGTCGACCAAGATGATGGTGAAAGCTGCTGCCATTGCCGCCAAATTTGGCGATACTGCCTCCGTGACTACCGTCACTTCTTCACTCTCGGATGGTAGTTCTTGTAATTTTTGAATTGATGATAACCAAATCCGTTCGCTTACTCGATTCTTCCATTTCCCTCCGTTTATTCAGCGTCTTCCATTTTCCTTCCATTTGTTCAGTTTCTTTCCATTCTCTTCCGTTTATTCAGTCCCATTGTCTTCCCGTTTATTCAGTCCCATTGTCTTCCCGTTTATTCAGCTTCTTCCATTTCCTTCCATTTATTCAGTTTCTTCCATTTTGCTTCCATTTATTCAGTTTCTTCCATTTTCCTTCCATATGTTTAGATTCTTCCATTTTCCTTCCATTTATTTAGATTCTTCCATCTGCCTTCCATTTATTCGGCGTCTTCCATTTTACTTCCGTTATTCGGTTTCTTCTACTCTATCCATTCGTTCGACTTGTTTTTTTCCCCTTGATTTTTTCCGGTTCTTCCGTTCCTTGTAATTATTCAGTTCTCCCATTCTCTTCTGTTCTCTTTTCCCAGTCCCTTCTATTTTATTAAATTTCTTATACTTTATTTTATTCAGTTTCTTCCATTGCCTTCCTTTTTACCATTCTTTCGTAACCTTAATTTACCCGATTTTTTTCTACTTCCTTCCTTTTATTCAGTTTTCTTTCATTGCCACCCCTTTTTATCCAATGCTTCCACACCCTTCCACTTATCCGTTTCCTGCATTTCCTTCCATTTATTCAATCTCCTTCATTCTCTTCTTTTCTACTTTACACCCTATCCCTGTTCTTTTGTTTAATTTTTTTAAATTAATTTATTAAATAGATGTCAAATCAGTAGCAACGTCGACATCCAGCGGAGTCTCATCGGACGCTTACCAGGGATCGATGCTGAGCGATCCAGGCGCGGATAAAGCGCCGGAATTGAAGGACAAACCCAAGGAGTGCACCAATAAGCGGAAGAGTAGCTGTCTGAAGGGGAGCCACACGCGACAGGCCAAGAACGACGTCACCTGCGCCTCCAACTCCACTTCCAGCGAGGATTTGAGGCTCTGCACCAAAAGGTGATTCTAATTATAAAAAAAATTCATTTTACGTCAATCAGAATTATGTATTTAATTTTAAAGACGGTTTGATTTGACAGAAACAAATTACTCATCCGATATTAATTAATCTATAACTTAATTAAATTAATATTAGTTATACATATGGTTATCAACACCGTAATCGCAATTTGGCGGAGGCTTTATTAGAGTAGTTAAATTAGATTGTGCAAGTTTATCATCATTAACATTTTCATGAATTGGCTAGAGAGGTTGATCAGTAAGTTGAGTAGAGTTAATGAAAGTGAACTTGAATGAATTGGAATGAGTTATTTGACGCAGGCCACTGTTGGGCAGCGGCAAGCTGCGGGCGAGCAACGCCGAGCGCGACAAGAGGAGAAAGAGCGTCATCAAGCGCAGCTGCTCCGTGACGAGGAAGAAGAAGACGTTCGGTCATCACATTCCCACCGAGGAGGACATTTCCCAGTTACTTAAAGACTTCACAATCGATTTCCTCTTAAAAGGTTCATTTGGTTAATCTATTACTCCCGCGACATTTGATTGTAATTTCGTCATTTGTTAATTATTATTCGCGGTAATGTTTAATCGTTTGGATTGTGGTGATTGTATTTTTGTATTTTAAATTGCCGGTTGTCATTAAGTCAGATAATTTGACTCGGATTTCCGGTTCTAGTTTTGTTAATTAACTGCTCTATTAATTAACTTGTTGTCGATTTAAAATTGTTATGCTAATATCAATATATGTTAATGTTAATTGCAGGTTATGACTCGCTGGTCGACCAGCTGCATCAGCTGCTTCTGGAGAAGAACTCGCTGCCCTTGGACAAGTCGCACTTTTTGTGGCTCGTGACGTATTTCCTGAGGTTCGCGTCGCAACTGGAGCTCGATATCAAACACGTCAAGTATGATGCGTTGGGAGGACAGGATTGTCAGATAGTTAGAGAGATATATGGTTTGGCTAGATAAACATGTAGTCAGATAGATGAGATAGTTCACTATGAATTGAAGGCATTCTGTTTACGGTTATTCCATCTGTATTGTCTTAACTTGACGTGTTCATTTACTTACAGGTTCCGTTGCGATTCGTATAAGTACGGAACGTCAATGATAGATTATACTTAAGATAAATAATGATAGATAGTAAGATAGATAGATAGATAAGACATAGGGATGGATAGATAGGAAGACGTAAACAGCTGATTAGAATAGTTACGTAGATAAATAATGATTGAAAGATAGATAGATAGATAGATAGATAGATAGATAGATAGATAGATAGATAGATAGACAGCTAGATAGATAGGTAGACATATACATACATAGATATACATAGTTAGATAGGCAAACTAGCAAAACTGTTTAGAGAGGTGGATAGTTGGATATATAAATAAATAGATAGACAGAAGAATAAATAGTTGGTTGCGTGGGTAGATGAATATTCATGATTTCTTTCTTTTTTTGTACAGATCTGTTTTGTCGACAAACACCCTGTGTTTCCTCACCTGGCAGGCGCTCATGGAGGCCGAGCTGCTGGAAGTGGACCGCCTCAACGAGAGCGCCGATCTGAAACCCAACCTGCGCCGCCTCCACTTGGCCGTTACCGCCATTCGTGAGTTCCTACAGGCCGTCGAGACGTACAGCCGCGTCAGTCAGTTGAACGAAGTCGACCGTCAGCAGCTCCTCGACCTGCGCAGCAGCCTACTGACCATGCGGGACCTGCGCCAGCTCTTCTTGCTGCTCATTCGCCACTTCAATCCTCTGATCCAGAGCCCCAGGTACCTGAGGGACGTCATCACCACCAATCACATGCTGCTGCTCAGTCTGGAGCGTTCTGGAACTTGTCCAGAGAGTCGACAGGGCTTCGTGCTGCAGGACCACATGCAGCAGTTTTGCTCCAGGACCGTGTTGAAGCAGTACGGACTGGCGCTGGAAGATTACAAGACCAACGGGCAGTTTGTCAACGACTGCATCCTGACGGTACTTCACCACATCGGTACGGATCTCGGCAACGCGGATCTCTTGTGCGAGCCGGTGATCCTGCGCTCCTTCTCCAGGATTTGCGAGGAGGAGTTTGAAATGTGCGACGACTGGGTCGACCTGATCGAGTTTGTCTGCCAGCGGTTCCTGCGCAACTTCCACCAGGACAGCTCCGACTACGAGTCGGATTACAAACCCAAGATGACGGAAGATTCCAGCGGATCGGATAACGACATGGAGGCGCCGGATCAGCAGCAGCAGCAGGAGAACAGGAGTCCCGATATGAACGAGGAACCCGTTGTCCAGGACATTAAGAGGCTAACGGGACGCTTGATGGAATCTGGCATGCAGCAGCAGCTGCTCTGGTTACAGCAGCAGCTGCTCACTATCTGCTCCGTCAAACTGCAGGCGAAGCAGGAACCCATTCCGGCGGAAATCGTCGCCAGTATGAGTCAGCGGGTCCAGGTATCCTGCCCGCTGGTGCCCTGGAGCGATGTCCAGGCTGCTGCGCTGAGGACCGAGGCCTTCGTTCTGCTGCTGCACCGCCTGGGACTGACTGCAGAGACGGCGGCCGGAATCTTCCCGCGCGTACCGTTTGAGTGGGACTGCGATACCCTGTACAGCGTGGCCCTGGAACTGGGACCCGTTAGTGAAGAGATGGTGACCTTTGACCTGGGATTGGTCAAACAGGTGCAGCTGCCTGACCCTTGCGACAGCGATGGTCTGCAAGCTGGTATTAGACGTTAACGATTATTTCAATTGAATTAATAGAATTGTACAAATTAATTTAAATGTATATAGATATATAATTAACAGTTACGAAATTTATTTTTATACTTAGTACTATTTAATTTCTTACTATAATTTAATATAATAAAATGAGTTGTGGATTTCCATTAAGTTTAATTTTGTATCCTTGTTATTGAATAGGGGTGGCTCCACAGTGGATCCCACCATATTTGGGACCAGGCCCTGGCACCTCGCTGTCGGTCATGCCGCACCACTGGCTTCACTGGGTCGAGCAGAGCGGCAGCCTCTTTAGATCAGCCGAGAAGACGAGCAATGGACACAGCGTCAGTCTGAGCATCAGTAATCACAGCCATCGACCCATGGATAGGTAATATTTATGTAAAAAAATTGACTGTTAACCTGGTATGACGTATTATTTTATCATATTATTAGTGTTATAGTTAATTATTAATTAATTAATTTAATTTCAAATAATGGAATTTGCTATCGACACAGTATAAGCACGACGAGTTCGCTGGAGGTGCACAAAACCGACTCGAGCGACGACGAAGAGATGGAGGACCGTGCACCGCAGTCTGTGGAACCCGTCGACGACTTTGCCGTCCACATGGAACAGGACAGCGTCACGTAAAAATTTTATAAGAGAAGGAAAACACCAACTCGTAAAGTGAATTCTAAATACGGGAAACGAGCCATTTTAAGTAAATGAAATCATTTTAATTCTGAATTTTTTTTTAAACGAGAATGCAAATTAAATTTCTGTTTGTATAGAAATCACCACTCTCTCGACGATACCTAATTAACTTGTACAAAAGCTGAATTTTTTAAAATTTATTTCTCTAATTATGTGGAAGTCACCTTTCCTACCTCAGTATTTTGATTGCCCCGCTAATTTTCTTTAAAATAATTAACAAATATGGTATTTAATTACTGAGGTTTTCTTGTTTATAAATTCGCGTTGTAAATTTAATTACGTTCGTCGAGAGTTGCTTTTTTTTCAAAAATATTTTTCTAATATTGACTGGTTGCGTTTTTTTACACGTAAAATTAGAAATCAGGGTATTGATTTGAAACAACGTTCAGTGCAATAAAAAAAAAATGATGAAAGTAGAATGTTTATGTAATCACAATTTGTTGCCCCGGTTAATATACACGAAATAATAAGAAGGTAAAATTCAATATTATTTTATTAGACACTGAATATTAGGGCCCGCCCCAGATTGAATCTCTCTGTTTTTCACTAAAACTAAACTAATAAGGATTACACAGGAAATGATGGATCGATTACATTCGCGGTCTTTATATTATAGTAGTTATAATTGGGAAGAACAAACACACGTGCAGTACATAAACAAAGCAAAACACACACGCACACTCACACAACCTTTAGGAATCGGGCAGAGTCAAGTTTTGTCAATCCGTTAGCTTTTTTTTCCATTTCGAAAAGAGAGTGTGCTGGAACTTTAATCTCTTGATGTCTCGAACAAATTTTCAGAACAAAAGCAATATTATGCAATTTAAAACGTGTGATGATTATATATTGTGCAAAAAATAATTAAAAATTAATCAATCGAAAGAATAAATAAGTTGTATGTAGGACGTATCAATCATTTCCAATTTTATTACGATTGGAAAAGGATTTTCTAAAAACGTTAAAATGAATTTGTACACCTGTGTCTCTTCTTCTCCTTTTTCCCCAGTACTCGACGGGGGAGGGGGGGTGAACATGAAATATCAGCAAAGTTCGATCGACACACACTAGATGGAAGCAAAGAGAAAAACAATACACGACATGTTTAATCCCGACTGATTCTCTTGTGTATCTGCATATGTTTCAGTAAATGCGCCTTCTGTCGGAAGGCTTTCGCGCAGTGATCGCATTTGAAAGGCTTTTCTCCGGTGTGCGTGCGCAGGTGCACTTTGATGTTGGACTTGTTGAGAAATCCCCGGTTGCAAATGTTGCACCGGTGAACGGGCTTCTCCTTGCCTCCTTCCGTGGTCATGATGGTCGTCGAGAGTTTCGATTTACCCGTGCGCGACTTGTGTTTTGACTTGCCAGAACCTGCTCCTCCACCGACTCCTCCGCAACCTTCGCTGCCGAGCGCATCGTCGAGATCGGTCATTTCCTTCTTGATGGCGCCGCGACGGGGCGTCTGGAAAGTGCTCGAGTGGCAGCCGTCGTTACCGAGATGAGGAAGTGAAGTGGTCACGTGATTCATCGAAGGAGCGCTGTGGAAGGTAGTGTGCGGCAGCTGCTGAAGATCCTTGTTGAGGGAACACGAGGAGTAGTGATTGGATCCCTGGGTGTGCGAGTCAGACGCGTCGCGCCCTGCCGTCAGTCGCCGCTGAAGAAGAGGCATATCCAGCGAGGGCTCCGTCTTGACCAGCGGGGAGTTGCCCTGACCACCCAAGGCATCTTGCAGGTGACCCAGGGAGACCCCCGACCCGCCGTTGGAAGACCCTTGAGAGAGTAGGGCCTGCAGAGTGGAGGAAACGCTACAACTGTTGTTGAGGGATGTCTGACCTTGCAGCGACGTCATCGGTGGTAAGGAAGGATGCAGGAACGCCGGACTCACCGAAGAGAGAGACGAGTGCGAGGAACCGGATGTTACCGAGGAACCTGGGCTTTCAAGCATGGGATCACTTCTGTACACCCCGGAGCAGGCGCTCTCGATCCAGGCATCGATGTCGGCCCAGGGATCGCGTATCTCGCCCGTAGGAACGTCGGCGGTATTCGAGACGGCAGCCCGGGTCGAGGCGGTAGCAACCGTACTGTCGGCGATGGCGTTACCGATGATGGCTGCTATATCTTCAATCTCCGGGTTCATGAGATAATCGGCCATATTGTTTGCTGTCGAAGGGCCGTTGTCGCTCAGACCCTGCAACACGTTGACTATCGATGTCGTCGACACGGGCTCGCTGTAGTACATCCCATTAGAGGCAGGAACGGAACTTGCTTTGTACAAGTTGAGATTAATATCGAGGATGGTACGAGTCCCGCCTTGGCTGGTAGTGTTGTTGTTGTTAAACGTACTGTTGTTGTTGTTGTTAAGCGTACTATTGTTGTTGTTGTTGTTGGCCGAGCTGTTGAGGCTACCGTCCAGGCTCGAGATGGGACCGTAATCGAAAGGCGGTAACGGTTTCAGCTCGGCAAAACTGTGGCCTCCACCGGGTCCGGGTCCCGGGGTGCTTGGGGTCGTCATCGCCGAGCTGTTATTGTTTTGTAACAGGAGACCGTCGAGTCCGTCCATTGCTAAAAGACCAGCTAAGGTAGGCTTCAAGGGAATTTGACCGGGTGCCGAGCAGGAAAGACCGACCATGCCCGAGCTACCCGGTAGGGATCCAGCGAAACTGCCCAGCCCTTCGGTAGTCGAGTCGGCGACATCGCACGTGTTGAATTTACTGTCGAGCAGATCGTCGTCACAACCCCAGGAGAAGATGGAGTCGACGGGAACCGGTACGGGAGGTTCCAGTTTCATCTTTAAACCGCCCACCGAACAGTCAGCGGGCCCTTGGAAATGCTGAGCCGTCGTCGTTGCCGCGAAATTTTGTCGAAAGCTACCGACTTGTAACCGCAATTTCTTTCGCTTCAGTCAACTTCGTCTGGATGTGGTGTAAGGCTGGCAGGTGTACGTCATGTAAACTTTCGCTCTAACGCTAACAGATGAGATCCACTTTGATGAATTCGGGTCTGGCAGTTGTCCAGTTTTTTCTGTGCAGTGGGCTGTTTTTTTTCTGCCGAGAAAACAAGATGACAGTCTTATTTTCCCTTTCCTTTTGCCTCGTGGAGAGTCTCTGTTGTCGAAATCCTCTCAAACTGGTGACAGGTCACTGTAGAACGGGTGCCGCCGTCATAACGGTACTTGGATCACGTTCTGATTGGCAGTCCTGCGGAAATCCAAAGAAAAAACACATTTTGAAACTTGCATTCCAGGAAGATTACATTGAATAAATGATGTTTATTGGAAAACCTTATCTTGGTAAATCGCCCTGAGGGCCATTTCCAAGCCAGGGTTCGTATATAGAGATGTATACAGAAACAGGAATTAAGATGTTGTCAAGTTGCTTTGCAAACTGTTGTGAACAGACCGGGTCTCTTTGTTTATTCGTCCTTCTGAAGGCAAGCAGGAAATATAGGACAAGCGTGACTGTAAACACAAAAGCCCGAAAAAGACCGGAGGAGGTGCTATCCTCCCACTTCTTCTCCACCACCCCTGTTGCCGCAAGACAAGCGGAGAAAACGGAAAACTCGACAAACCAGGAAGGTATACAGAAACGAGTTGTGTTTGTGGTGCTGGTGGGCGTATAAAAGGGGTGGGTGGGTAGGAATCCTTCCCGATTGGGGTCACTTTATACCTTTGGCAAGTAGGTCAGCAACGTCACGAGAACGGCCCACCTTTATTATCGTCGACAATTTTTCCCTTCCTTTTTTCTCGACTTCTGCAAACCACCTTCAGGCGACGAGATTGCAACATCTTCAGTGTTGTTGTAGCAACATTTTTTTTCGGGTCAACCTAATGTCTTAAAGCGTGATAAAATCTGCCCGCTGTCTACTTCAATTCCGCGGGGAAAGTGTCGGTCACAACATGGCGGACTCGGGAGTGATCGATCCATGTTCATGTTGATATCGTCGAAAAGTTAACCCAGTTTTTCGTCCTATCGAGTCTATTCAACATCAAACGACACCTAGTGGACGTCTCGTGACAAAAGAGAACGGAGAGGCAAAAGGGGCGTACTGCCCGCAATGTGGACGCAAGATGGCCGCCCCGCTGTTTTGCACCGTCTTGCGGACCGTTAGATAAGTGGGACGTCCCCATTGTGTACCCGAGCTGATGTACTGGACTACTTTGCACAACTTTTCTAATCGTTTTATCGACTTTTTTTTTATATCGGTATAATATTTCGAGCGTCGAACATCCTACGGTCCAACACAGTGAAGGGTTGAGGCTAAACGGGAGCCTGGCATCTTGCCAACTACTGTATACAATGTTTTCTCCTTTGTTTTTTTTTTCAGAACTTGACCATAAAGTAAAGCTCGTTAGCGGTTTTCTCAACAGCACACAGAAAAAGGAGAACGACTTGAGCAGGCGATTAAGAAGAAGATTACGAGTCTTTTTCTTTCCCATTTCGGTGTTTTTTTTAAATAGAAAAGTGCATTTTTGCGCAGCGGAGTTGAACGAGCGATTGTGTTTTTAACGCCGGCCGTTTGGTGCAGCCAGAAGTGGGTCAGGCGTGTAGTCGTTAATTCCTCCTTCAGACGGTGAGCAAAGTGTGCCACTTGCACTTCCGCTTCAGGGCTCGTTTCCTTATTCAACCAACATCCTTGATCTTGTTCTTTCTGCTTGAGGTCATTAGTAAAACGGACCTTTGACTTTTCACCCGCAGACACTTGCGGACCTACTAGCCTGAGGGCAAATTTGAAGCCAGTGTTTGTTTGGACCGCCATATACCTACTTACCTTGGTTCCTTACCAAAGAATCACGCAACGTTGTTGAAAGTATTGCAACATTGTAGGTCAGTAATAACTTGGACGTATCCGTTTAGACATGGTTCCGTTGATGTCGTAACCCCGTGTTAACGGATTTTGTCGCAACACGCAGAGGGAATACAATCTTTGTTGGTTGGAAAAAATACAACCGTTAGATGTTTGTTTTGTCCATCTCGAAGGTCGTGATCAGTTTGGCTCGGTTTTCTGGTTTGGTATTCTTAGATGAACAATGACTGAAAATCGGTCGGATCGTACAGTTTAGCAACAAGTATCCATGCTGAAGAAACAATAGCACTATACCAAGGAGGGGTACATCGATGACACCCTTCGATAACAGGCAAATATCCTCTCGGGTGCTCTATTGTTCTTCATCGACGAACTTGAAAAGAAGATGTTGTTTTTCGATAGCAACGCACGAACGATTGCGATTGTTTTTGCATCTGAGAGGATTTCTAGGAAAAAACGTGGTCATCACAGTCGGGAGATTCGACGGCTGCGACTCGAGACTAACCTAGAAACGAACCAACGGGCCCACAACGTCTGTCCCGACACTGAAAATGCGAGAAGTAGGTTATAGGCTCAGCCAAGCTAGGCCGTGTCCTAGATTCCTCCTCTCATTAAGAAAACCCCCCATAGAACAACTGCTTCTGATTGATCAATTAAACGGCGCCAATCCTCGTCAAACCCTCTGCTGGGAGACGTACCGTCGATGACCAATTATTTCAACGACCTCTTTTTTTCGTAGATTCTGGTTAAACTTAATGATAATTAACCATAAGAACTAGCCAATTGAACAAAGTTTGCAAATACTGGATAGGACGTTGGTTGGTTTTGGGAAGCTAGAAATTGAGGTCACCGATACTACCCAACCACACCAACAGGAGGGAGGATGCACGACAAAACTCCGGGGCGGATGACACAGCATAACATTATTTATATATTATTTGAATAGCAAAACCATCCACACACAACAAAACTATTTTGAGGCTATAACTAGAGCGTGAATACAACCTTATTCCTTTGAGAAAAAAACTGGGTTATAACAGTGTTAGAACCCAGTCGGTCGTTCAAATCACCATGGTTGTAACTTACCTACTATTTGTTATACAAAAAGTTCCAGGAATAATCCTAGTTTCATGGAGATCCGTCTATTCTATTCCTGGAGGACTATCCACCGAGTTTTTTTTTACAAATGGCAATTTGGTAATAGTTGACGAAAGATTAAGTGAGGCAGAGTGTCACGCCACTAGATGTTATCAAAGGTATCCGGTATAGTTGTGGTTACTCAGCGCCGGGAGTGCTTGAGAGACAACCTCTCGCTGTTGCTGCATTCAACGTACTGGACCCTGGTCGGTAAGAGTACAGCGTTCCAGGTCCCTTCCAGCCATCGTCGGTTCCCCCGGCTAACGGTAAACACCTTTTTTCGCTGCAGCCCAGGTATACTGGTACACTCTTGGCTCGGGTATACTCCATAGCGCGGATTCTTGAGACGGCGGATAGCTTTTCGAGTCTATTTACAAATTACTACGTGTACTTGATAACTGTATAAAACGGGCGTTGATGATAAGTCGCTGACTTCAGATGCCTCTCCACACTTTGCATATCGAGCAAAATATTGGAATGATTAAAAGTTACTTATAATATTCGTATCAGATATCCATAACTTTGAAAGCTTCTACTGGGCGTCCAAATCGAGCTAAAATTTTGAAAAAAATGTCAGGCAAACACCAAAGGATAAACTTTAAGTGGTGCAATTTTGGCGCAGCTAAGTTTGTAAATAACGGAGATATTAAAAGTTAAACTTACTGGTATAGGTAGCATAATGTCAGATACCTCTGAATGCTTTTCCGGAACTGCCTGATCCTTTCCTGAAATGCTTCTCAAGACCGCGCAAATTGAGTTAAATTTTTTTTTAAAAAATCCCACTGAGACCTTGAAGTCAACAGTTGAATTGGTGCAAATTTCGTAATTGTTACTTGATAATTAAGGGAGGTATTAATTCCCAAAACCTGAAGAAAATCACGTGAATATCGCCAACTTTGGATGCGTTTTCTGCTCGCCCAAATCGAGCTAAAAATTCACAAAAATTAATTCTAACAGCCTAAGGCCTGCGTAATAATATGCGCAAATTTCAATGAATTCGGATGATAAGTTTTCCAGTTATTAAATCTCAAAGTTGGTTCAAATCTCAATTCATACCAGTTTTTCGGTCATCTTTCACCATGTGCTTAAAGACTGTATTTCTTCATCTTATCTTAAATCTAAGGAATTCGACTTCTTTTGCAGTCGAAAACGACTTTAACGATAAAAGGCTACTGGTCTTACCAGTTGATGGGCTCTCGGTTATCGACGTTTCATATCGACCTCGTTTTTCAGCGTACGGGACTTATGTTTTTTACTTCCAGTTTCATCTTTTTCTATTTTTATTTTTTTTGAATCTTTATCTTTTCGCGAGCGCTTCAAGTTTCCGCGCCCTAATTCTTTCATCATTTGTTTTTAATTTTTTAATTCTTTTTTCTTCCTTGGCGGGAAGTTTGTAATCTTTTTTCAACAACGTCCGGTTTTCTATGAGGAAAAAAGGGGGTCGAGTATCTGTCCCCCGAGAGAGGCCATTGGGTTCCAAGTTTGACCCCCGGTGACCTTTTTTTCATTTATTTTTGCAGCCAGGTCAAGTAACGTTTCCGACCTTGACAGGTGGGAGTTATAATGTAAAAAAGCCAGGTCAATCTAGGTCAAATGCAATGCACCGTTAGCTTTTGAAGATTCTTGTTTGTCGACCCTTTTTTCCGTCTCGATTCTTTTCTAAAGTTGAGATTCTTTAGCCAAGAATCTCGTAAGAATCTCTAGGAATCCAAATGCCGATGGTATTTTTGCAATACCTTAGTAATAGTGAGTCATGGTAGTCAAGATTCTTGGTGAAGGAATCTGGAAGAATCTCTAAGGAATCTCTTGGTGTGCAAATACCAGTGAATTTTATAATCAATATACAGGGTAGTTAGTTGTTTTAAGTTAGCTTGAAATGATTTACATGACTTACTCATAGTGAGTCATGTTAGTTAAGATTCTTGGCTAAGGAATCTCTTTAAGAATCCCTTGATTTACAAATGCCAATATGTCAATGTATATAGGGTAGTTAATTGAATTAAGTTAGCTCGAAATGATGGAAATGACTTAATCATAGTGAGTCATGTTAGCTAAGATTCTTGGCTAAGGAATCTGGAAGAATCTCTAAAGAATCCCTCGGTGTACATATACCAGTGAAATTTATCATCAATATACAGGGTAGTAAGCTTGAAATTATGTCAATGACTTAATCATAGTGAGTCATGTTAGTTCAGATTCTTGGCTAAGGAATCTCTTAAGAATCTCTCGTTATACAAATACCAATTATTTTCGGTAATCAATGTATACATAGGGTAGTTAGTTGAATCAAGTTAATGATACAAATGACTTAATTACAGTGAGTCATGCTAGGCCTACGTGACTCTCTGGGATTCACCGTCAAGAAGTGCGAAAACAGGGCCAGCGACCTACTTGTCCAGGCACCAAATGGGCGCCATGGAACAAATTCCATAACCGCAAAATGGGCGCTCAATATTCCCTGCCGGACAGGTGCCATCCCCTTAACTACATAACTCGTATAGACCGAAAACCCCTGCTATTATAAATTATAATAATAATTATTATTCTTAATGGTCATCATAGCAAAAGTATAAATATAATAACAATTTAAAATAATTAGTATTAAAAATTCTGGTGAGAGAGTTTATTGTTGATATGAAAGAACGCGGTTTATATTGGCCATTGAAAAAGTCGTGTACTGATGACGTCACGCTCGATATAGTTTAATAGTTCCGTAAACTAGGGCGACTGTGGGCCTAGTTTCCATAGAGTTTTACGTGGCTATAAACCTATTTCTCTTTGGTTTGAAATTAATCTTATTCGTTCTAATTTGCTTTGTCTTTTTTTAATAAAGAAAAATTGTATAAATATTTAAGAAAGAATTGGAAGAGCGTCGACTATTTTCTGGTTTTCTTGGAAGGAATCCGGAAGTTTCGTTTTGTAAAAAGAGACGGAATTTATCAGATTTTTTAGGTTTTAAAAAGTTGGATAGTAAGTGGATAGTGTTGAATTGTTGAATTTAGGACAGAAGTATAGGTAGATGGACAGATAAATACATAGATCAGATAGATTGATAGATAGGTGGGCTATAGATAAATACATAGCCTAACTACATAGATAGTTCAGCAGATAGGAAGATGGACAAAAAGATAGATAGGTAGATAGATAGATACATGTATAGTTATAAAGAGATGGATTGATAATAGATAGATAGATTAAATGAAGACAGTTAGATAGATCGACAGATTGAGATATGTCTATCTAGATAGATAGATGAAAAGAAAGAAAGATAAAAAGACAGATAGGTTGATAGACAGTTATATAGAAATATAGGGAGAAAGATAGAGAGATAGACTGACATATATCTATATAGATAGATAAATGAAAGGAAAGATAGGTAGATAAATAGACAGATAGATTGACAGATAGTTATATAGATAGATAGACAGATGAAAAAGAAAAATAGATAGATAGACAGATTGATTAATAGATAGTTATAAGGATAAGTAGATAGATGAAAAGAAGGTAGATAGATTAAGATATAGATACATAGATAGAAGGATAAAAAGAAAGATAGTTAGGTAGATAGACAGATAGATTGATAGATAATTATATAACAGAAAGATAAGATAGACAGATAGACAGACAGACAGATGTAATGATATGTAAGGTAGATAGGTGGGCAGGTATAAGTTAGGGAGATCTATAGAGAGATAGATGGATAGATAGATAGAGTGGGCAGACAAAAATGTATAGGCGCTGGATTATCAAGTAGTTAGATAGTTCCACAGCAAGATGGATAATAGACGAATCTATAGAGAAATAGATCGTTCTGCTAATGTAAAATAGGTAGTAGATAGACAGGTAGATACGAGTGAGCTAGGTCTATAGATAAGCTAGATAAATGGACAAACATGTAGATAGTTAGCTAGATAGATAGGGTGCGCGGATCAACAAGTTAGCTAGCTAGCTACATACTGAGATAGATAATTAATGATATCGAGAAATAGATCGTATAAGCTATGCAAGGTAAATAGGAAGATAGGTATGAGTGAGACAGATCGATATAGTTATATCAATAAATAGACAGACAGATGGATAGTTAGTTGGATAGATAGATAGATAGATAGTCCGGGCAGCTAAAAAGTAGGCACTGGATCAACAAGTTAGATAGTTCCATAGTGAGATAGATAATAGATAAACTTATAGAGACAGGTAGGTACGAGTAAGACAGATCTATAGATAGTTAGCTAGGTAGATAGACAGATTGGTAAATAGATAGGTAGATAGATAGATACATAGATACATAGATAATAGATCAACTTATAGGGGAATAGATCGTCTAGCCAAGTAAGGTATCTAGGCAGACAGGTATGAGCGAGACAGATAGTTAGATAGATAGATAGATAGACAGACTCCATCTCATCCATTGCGTATGGAAAGTTGAAGTATCGAAACAACGATTTTACCAAATTTAAGTTAACTTAATTATCTCCTCAATTGCTATTGTCATCCTTGAAAAAAAAATTCTTGATTCAACAAAGCCTCTGCAGAGTTAATTGATTTCAAATAAAAATTCCCATGGCGGGAAAAAAAATTCCGTGTCGACCTGATTGGCCGTTTTGCTTTCTGAACTCTTTCTTGTTTAAAACAAACGACTATTGTACATACGCTCTTCTTCTTATTGTAATCATCTTTTATTGTTTTAACTCTTACCCTTTTTTAAATTTCAGATTGAAAGAAACTAGGTGATGAATAATAAGAAGAAGAGAACCGGATTATTTATGTCGCCAATTGAAATGACGAATAGGAAAAAAAAGCAAACGGAGAATTGAAAAAGTAGGTTATCGTGTAACCGATTTCTGTCCCTCTGTCTCGTCGAACCGCAACTGACAGTTTGCTAGCCGTTCTTTTATTTAAAGAACCTACGATGCACTTCCTTGAATTCTGAAATATCTAGATGATTAAATTATTAAACGCGTAAGAGTTGATGTGTTTAGTATCGATTAAACTTGGGTATCGATTAACCAAAGTGAAATTAAAAAAAAACCCACACATATTGATGGCTGCTCCACTTGACCATCTGTTACACGCATACAGATATAAACGGTTAGCATCTCCTGACAAAGGAGATACGGACGGACAAACACCTAATTATTTTCTCGAAGAAAAAGGAACGAAATACGAAATACATTGACCCAGATCTTGAGAGGCTTCTCTCTATAGCCACATCACAGCGCGATAATTAATTTAACTATTCATGATTCACTAATTACAAATTAAAAATTAACTTGTATCTTATTTGAATAGATAATTTAACTTAAGTACAATGAAGCATTCGTTGGAGCTACTTAGGAAATTAATCATAGACAGCAGCGCCACCTAGCGGCAGAAATCGAAACTACTTTCCGTTATTTGATTCTTTTCGCCTTTTTTGTATTCGTGTTCTTCTTATTAAGTAAAATAGATTTGGTTTTGACTATTTCACAAAAAAATCTGTCAATGTTTTTCAAAGTATTGTATTGAGTATTGTTCCTAGATTAAGAATCGATGGATTAGGAACCGATAGTTAGGATTAGTCGATAGTTAAGCTCAAGTGTCGGTGTTTCGCCCGGCGGCTACAGCTACCTGTTAAGTTATTCGAAACGCCAGCGGCTCTGAAGGCTTACGCGTCTCGCTGCAGCTCGCCGTTCACCTTGAGTTGCCTTGGTTGTTGTATATGTGTTGTTGTTTTTTGGCGATATCAGTCGGAAAACCATGGCTAATATCGAACATTTGCGTTTTTCATGTTAGAAATACATTGGCTGGTTCATTAGTCGGAAGGTTATTTGGATATTGTCAAGGGGAAATTCGATTTGCCGTTTAAGTTTCCGCGTTTTTTTTCGAAAGTTGGGAACCGCCGCCTGTGGGAAAGCAGAACAGGTGAGGGCGCCATTTTATGAGCGTTATTAATGACATTTTACTTGTTTGATGTGAATTCATCATTTTTGAGGTTAGCATTTTTAAAATTGAGAATTTCTCCCGGCGCGGTTTTCACGTTTCGGGTTGAATTCGAACGCGTCGGGGGAAGCGCTATCTCGTCGTGGAAGTTTGACGCAATAGTTGACAGGAACTGGTGATTAGCCAGCGAGTAGAATCTTGAGGAAACTGTGACGTCATACGTCATGTGTGTGGATAATAAAACTTATTAGGTTGTTAACCCAGTTTTTTCCCCCATCTTGTTTGATCAGGAATTTTCTGGTTGGAGAACGGACCCGAACCCCGTGACGGGATGACTCGTTACGAGTGAACGTCGGGCGAGCGGTATCCGGTTTTGTGCTGCTCGGGAGTCGAGATGGAGTCGTGGTGCGAGAAGATGAGAAAGTTTCTGCCACTGCCCCGCTGGAGGAAGAAGAAGTTCTCGGCCGCCATCACGGAAGAGGATCCCGTACTTCGGGTGACGTACTTGGGTAACGTCCTCACGGGATGGGCTAAAGGTTTGTTTTGCTTGGTTTTTACAGTGTCCTTAAGAGTTTATGCATTATTTGTTTGCTTGTTTGCCAGTTGGTTTGACTGTTTGTTTGTTTATTAGACTGTTTGTTTGGTTGGTTGTTCTTTTAGTCTTTTCTGTCTGATTACTTGTTTCTTTGCCAGTTTTGTTTGGTTGTTTGTTTGATTATTTGTTCGTTTGTTTAGTTGTTTGTTCTTCAGCTGTAGTTTTCTTAGTCTTTTCAGTCTGATTGCTGGTTTGTTTGCCAGTTTGGTTGGTTGTTTGTTTGTTTCTTTGGCTGGACTTGTTTAATTTGGTTGAAGTGTTTGATCATAGTTTGTTTGTTCGTTGGTAGTATTCTTTGTTCCTGTCTTGTAGTGCGCTTGTTTGTATCCCAGTGTTGATTGTTTTGCTTGCTTGGCGATCTTGTTTGCTTCGTTGTTTGGTTCATCTATCGGGCTGGTTGTTTGTTCGTTGGTTTTGGTTATTTGTTATAACCACTTGCTTGTTCGTTGTTTACAGTGTTGTTTATTTCGACCTTTTTGCTGTCTATGTTTGTTTGTTTATTTGTTTGTTCGTTGTGCTTTTGTTTGTTTACTGTTTACTTTCGTTTGTTTGTTGTTTTGCTTGTTTACTGTTAACGTTTTGCTTGTTCCCTTGTTTAACGGCTTGTTTTCTTTTGTGTGGCATCAGGTGAAGGCTGCCTGGACAAGCCACTGGCCACTTTATGGAAAAACTACTGCCAGAGTAACCGATCTGATATTGTTATGAGGCTCTCCGTTTGCAACACTGGCCTGCAGGTAACATTCGATACCCCTCCTCTGCTACCGACACTCGATATCCGCTTTCCTACTTGACGCCGTATCGACTTTCATCGTTCACAACTGGCGCCCGGTTGTTAATCCCTTAATTTCAGCAAACTTGAATTTAAATTACTATTAAATTAATAACAAGTCGAGTCTTAAGTCGGATAATAATAAATAATGGAGAGAAAATTAACTAATTTGATTTGATTGGTTAATTAGTTTATGGTGAATGAGAGTAATAATATTTTTAAATAAATTTTTTGGGATTTGAAATTTTAACTGGAATATTTAATTAAAGATTTCTAATTAAATGTGTTGATTACTTGATTCAGTTGAATCTAGTTTAGATGTTTCAAGCGTGATAATGAATTGAATTAAATTGTGATTTGTGTAGGCGACAACCAATGAGCACGGTCTGACGGAATACTGGGCGCATCGGGTGACGTGGTGCTCGGCGCCGTCTGCCTATCCCAAGATCTTCGCCTGGGTGTACAGACACGAGGGCCGTCGGATGAAGGTTAATTAATTTTATTCTTTAGATTAATTAAACCTATAGTTACTTGTCAGTTTATTCATTAATTATTCTAAAATTACCGTAGCCTTAATTTTTTTATATGTATTTATAATTTCAAATTAAATTAGTAATTATCATGTTATTTAATATTGTTATGTTAGTTAATGAATTTACTTCGTAGAGTTATTAATTATTAATATATATTTAAAAAAACATTTAAAACTTAATTAATTATAATTTTTTCGCTTCAATATAATCGACGTAACTAGTTTGCACATAAAATTAATCAAAATGTTTTAATTAATTTGTATCTATATAATGAGCAGCAAGAGCTTCGCTGCCACGCAGTCCTGTGCAACAGCTCGCGGCAGGCTAAACAGCTAGCGTCCAGTCTGGAGCAGCGACTACGGGAGGCGCTGCACGACTATCGGCGGGAGAAACTGGCCCGTCAGGCGGCCCGCCTGGGCGTTGCCTCGTGCCTCTACGACGATTACATCAACGCTATTCCGCGCAGGAAGCTGCTGCTCACCTCGGGGATCTCCTACCGTTCGCCGCTGGAGCGGTCCAAGTCGGCGCCCAAGCTGGGCACCATTGACGAGGCGCCCGGGCAAGAGGAAGCCGAGGAGAGGGACTGGCTTAAGGCGCTCGAATTGCAGCGGGTGGGCAGTTTGCTAATCTTGTTTTTGATGTGATGTATTAAGAGAAGAAGATTGAAAAAATGAAACGGAGATTAGAATAGGTAGAAAGTTGGACAGGTAAATAGGGAGAACGAGAGACAGGTAGATAAGTAGGTAGGTAGAAAGCTAGGCCGATAGATAGGCAGATAGATAGGTAGAAAGGTAGATGGACTAGAGAGACAGATGGCCAGGTAGATAGATCGATAGATAGGTAGGTAGAAAGGTAGGCAGATGGGTAAGTAGGCAGGTAGGTAGATAGGTAGGTAGATAGACTAGACAGATAGAGATGATAGATAGATAGATAGATAGATATGTGGATATATAGATAGACAGGTAGTGGATAGGTAGATATATAAATAGGTAGATACATGGATGCAATTGCAGCTGGTGTAAGAAAACAGGTTAGAATGGGTAGACAGGTATGTAGATGGGTACGTAGATAGAAACGTGGGCAGGTAGATTTACTGATGAATAGAGAAAGGATAGACTAATCAAATAGGTAGATAGAGTAGTTAGATAAATGGATGGATAGATAGATAGCTAAATAGGGTGATACATAATTAGACAGACCGGATAAGTAATACACTTGGAAAGATGAACAGATTACACAGATACATAGACAGATAGGCGGATGTACATGCAATGCCTAGATAGCTAGGTAGATAGGCATCTTGGATGGATAGACAGGTAGATTAAGATATAGATAAGTAAGTGGGTTTGGGTAGATGGGATAGAAATTTAGCTCGATAGATAGACGACTACATTGACAGATCGACAACTAGGTCGATAAGTAGATGGATAGTATCGATAGATAGATAGATTAAGTAGATACGTCGGTGTTTCAGCTAGAAAAGACAGATAGACAGAAAGATAGATAGGTCTAATGAATCAAACTATCTTCCAGGCAAGAATGTCCCAATCCGCCGTACCGTCACACGCCCTGTCCCTGTCCGGTCTCCGGCCGGTCTCAACCCTGGACACCGTTTTCGAGGAAGAGGACCATCCAGCGGTGCTAATCTCATCCAAGACGTCGTTATCCGCCGCCGCTGTGGCGGAAGCCAATCCGGACGCGGTATCTCCGGACGGACTCCAGGACCTGCGTGAAATCGAGGTCACCCTGAGTCCGGACGGAAGCTGCGCCTCATTGGACCAAGTGGCCAGTGGTGACGTCAGATCGGTGACGTCACTGCTGTTAGCCAATTGGAGGAGGGAGAAGGAGGAGCCTGAGCAGATGCCCCGCCTCTTTGCTTCCGTCGACTGTCTGGTGGACGATAGACTCGTCTCACCGTCGCAGTCGCCTCCCCTTTTGCCGCGTAACAATAGAAGGTGAGGAATTTTCAACTAGTTAACTTTAATTGCTGTTACACTTTAACTCTCTAATGTAACTGGTATTAGATTCCCTTCCAGTTAGAAGGTGAGAAATGATTAACCAACTATCGCGAAGTATTTTTAAATATATTTCAATTTTAACTACTCGTTAATGTAATTTTAGTAATTTGATCTAGTAAAATTTGATTTTTAATTGCGATTGTATGTTAGGTCGCTTCCTTGCCGGGTTGCGCATGTCGACGATTACGTGCGGATGAGCGGCCGCAAGCCGGCGGAGCAGAGCCCGGATTGTCTCAAACAGGCCCACGATCGATTTTTAGAGGTTGGTTTTATTAGACTGTAGATAGTTGGATGGGAGATCGAAAGCCCGGTGAACAGATATAAAGTTACATAGATAGATAGATAGATAGATGGATAGAAAGATAGATCGATAGATATATAGATAGACAGATAGATAAATAGGTAGATTGACAAATAGATAGATAGACAGGTACACAGATAGGTAGTTAGATAGATTGACAGATAGGTAGCTAAGAAAGATAGATAGACAGAGAGATAGATTGATATATAGATAGATCGACAGTTAAATAGATTGATAGATAGATGGAAAAATAGTTAAATAGTTAGGTAAATGGATGCAGGGGTGCCCATCCCTCCCCCAAGGCTTCGGACGCAACCCCCCCAAATTAACAAAAAAGTAACAAAAAATTCCCCCATTTTCTCCAACACCATGGGAAAAAAGGCGAAGTTTTTAGTATTTTGATGCATCAATTAGTTACCGCCGTAAAAATTTGTTACACGTGGTCAGAGGTGTCCATGCCCACCCAGGTCTCTGAGGCGTACCCACCAGACATGTAACCACCACCCCATCTCGTGATATGTAGGAACTTTGTTCTGCACATTTCTGCATTCCGAGATCCTTTTTGAAATGCCCAGCTGGCTTTGGGTAGGTCAGTCGTGGTAAATGGGATCTACGCTGGCGTCTCTGAGTAAAAAGCTTCAGTCCCGCATTTCTGCGCCCCATAATAGCGGTACAATGTGGATTGTGAGTTAAGAAACAAATTTGGCAAATTTTTGAACATTTTCAGGACAAATACCGCGTGGTTTAGAATCAATTCAGTAGACACTTTTTACAAACTTAACTTCTACCTTACAGATTTCAAAAAGTCAGGTGATATGAGGTCTTTAGTGGCTTCAGCCGATGTAATCGGGCTTTCTTAATAAATCACTTATGGGTGGGATACTCGGCAAAAAATCACACCTTCCCATCTTAATTGCACAACTTGGGTACTTATATAATGTATAGAAGTAGACTGAGAAGTCTTTAGAAGTACGATAATACGATTTAATATTTTAGAGTGAATGGATGGTTACATAGAGTTAGTTTCATAGCTAGATTAATAGTCGATTCAACTGGTGGATAGACGGAAAGATAGATTGATAGATAAATATGTACACAGATAAATCGATAGACAGATAGTGTATCCAATAGTTAGTCATAGATTAGATAGGGCAATGCACAGATACAGTACAGTACAGTCAGGATAACAATATTTAAAAATAATCAACTTAAAAAGTTATTAATCAAATCTCGGTCAATAACTCCGTTTCTCAATACAAGGAATTAAACTTCCGCTTGAGACTGGATTCGGCAGTCGAGCTGCTGGAGACCGACTCGTTCGGCGACTCTCCGCTGTCCACCGCCGACCACAGCCCCAACCTGGCCGGACTCGGTCGCTTGGCGCTCGACACGGACAATGTCAGCGACGAGAGCGGCTATTCCGAGGACAAGGACCTGCCCCTGGCCGTACCCAACAAGACGGCTTTTACGACGCGCATTACAATCAATGAAGAGTTTACGTTCAGTCTTTGAAAAAACAAGACTATCTACTCAAAATAGAAATGGTTAAAAAAATTACAAAAACTGAAATGCAATTCAGCAACTTCCCGTGTGAAAAAAAACATAACTTGGTCTGACTGTAAAAATATCTTTGTTATATTTTGGCGGTAAATTTCAATTTTGGCAATTAGCCAAGAAACGACAATCCTCCTTTAAAAAAAAATATAATAAAACGAGACATCAAAGTGCCTTTTGTTATACGCAATATTTATGTGTTACAAAGGGTTATCGAGAATAACGACGTCTGTGTTTGAAACGTGTACGTATGTATGTGGAACTGAAAAATTCTCTTTTCTCCTCTATCCAGCTGCGCGAACCTCAATGAAACAAAATGCATTTTCGAACCTGTAAGCTGTTTTAACTGGCGTATTCATTTATTAGTTTTAATCATTTTACTTGCATTTTTTTTAATTAACCGAATCGAAATTAATTAATAACTAGTTTCGACAGTATGAAGCTTGGATTATATGATTAAAATTGTGTTACCTACACGAAACATTTCAAGATAGATGTAGTTCCTAAGCCGAACACTAGGTGGCGTCCGAGGTTTGGAAAAAGCGCGGGAAACTGATGTTATCGTCTGCTGGTTGAATTGTGTCACTGGCTTCTTTGTGACCGTAGGGAGGGAGGGATTCTTAAACCGTCTCTCTCTGTTTTGACATCATTTTGATAAATTTTTGGCGAGTAACGCAAATATGGCGAGTATGTTATTTTACAATTAGTTATATTTTGCTGAAAAAACGGTCACTTCTGACATGTAGAATTTATATTTTTTTAAAAGGCTTACTAAAAGATGCACTCCAGAAATATGTCATCGACAGTAACATCGCCCTGGAATTCAAACTCGGTAAACTTTTTTAAGCAATTTTATTTTAACTGCGTGTTATCAATATCACTGTAATCACCCCCTACAGTGCGGAAACCAGAGGATGTCGACGACGATAGTGTGACGTTCAAACCTGAAATGTCTCACCAGGTTTTCGGCGACAGGTAGATTCACCAGTCACATGATTTTGACGTGATGATGACTTGATTTTGTCTTTTAGTGAAAGCATCTTCGGCTACGAAGATCTGCGCGTCAAGCTCTACTACACTGCGGGGAACCTAACGACGTACCTCGGTGTCGAGTACAAGCAGAAAGTTGATCCGGCCAAGTTTGACGGCGCTACTGTAACACGCACACATGTTGTTAAGTGTGAGACACCCAGTTCCAATTTCGTATTTCAGGCGGACGACATTATAGGCCCAATGTCCAAGAAGCTCCCCGAGGGTTACCTGACGAACCTCGACGAGTTTGTCAAAACCTTAGAGAAGGAGAAGACGTTCAAACCTTTTGGTGATTTACTCCACTCGCACAAGATCAATGCAGGTATTTTAAGGATTGATACAGTATCGATATGATTCTGATATACATGTCGTTCTCCACAGGTGAAGCCAACGAACGGTGTTTTGAGTTCTACTCGTGCGATATTGACACCCCGCGTTTCCGTGAGTTCCACGAGCGGCTGCAGACCTTCCTGCTGTGGTATGTCGATGCGGCGAGTTACATTGACGAGGATGACCACAAGTGGCGTTACTACCTCATGTAAGATGATGGATGGGCAACCGACACCCGATCTGTTAATGTATCTGTCTCTCATTGACCAGTTTTGAAAAGTACAAACTTGACGGCGAGTACCGCCGTGCCATCTGCGGTTACGCCACAGTCTACCTGTACTACGCCTACCCGAACCACACGCGACCCAGGATAAGCCAGTTCCTCGTGCTGCCGCCGTTTCAGAAACTCGGGCTGGGTGCAGAACTTCTCGACGTCATCTACAGATCGTTTTTGAAGAAAGAGGAGATTATCGATATTACCGGTCAGTTTGTAATTACCTTAAATTAAATTATAATAAAAATT
Organism: Leptestheria dahalacensis; assembly: GCA_022114935.1. Lineage (NCBI taxonomy): Eukaryota > Metazoa > Arthropoda > Branchiopoda > Diplostraca > Leptestheriidae > Leptestheria > Leptestheria dahalacensis. Next base: position 30,986 of record JAIQCU010000040.1, on the reverse strand, counting down.
GTTATATTAGTCGAGGATCCATCTGATGAATTTATACGTCTGCGCGACTTTGTCGATTCCCGCAACTGCGGCAGACTGGACGGGTTTCGGCCGGCCGAGCTGAAAAAGGGTTTCTCTCCGTTGATGGTTCAAGAGGCTCGCGACAAACTTAAATTGAATAAAGTACTAAAATTATTTTACGTAATTTTCCTGTTATATTAAAGAAACATGATTTGCGTGAGTAGAAACAAGTCCGTCGCGTCTACGAGATTCTCCGCCTGCAAGCAACCGATACGTCAAATGCTGCCGACTATCGAAATTACCGGCTCGACATTAAGAACCGACTAAACATCCCATACCAGGTGTGCCTTACACTGTATATTTAGAATATATAGCATAGAAATATGATGTGAATATTTAGTATAATTAACTAATACGAATAATAAACGTACATAAATAGATTACTGATTATTAGTTCTTAGTTGATGTGAACAGTTGTATTTTCAACGAGTTAAATTAAATTTAATTAGAAAGAGGCATCTGACTTTAACAAACTGAAACGTGCGCTCAACGCCGAAGAACTGCGATCGGCCATGTCCACCATGAACAAGGAACAGCGCCTGGAGAATCTGGAACGACAGTACCGTACCCTTGAAGACCATTACAGGTGACAGTTACTCAAATTTTGCATTAACAAATATACATTAAAATTATGAATTTAATATCAATGAGAATTAAAATGAAATTTACAAAAAAAATAGAAAAATCTGTAATCAAAAAATCATCAAGAGATGAAATATCTACTAAGTTTTAATCAGTAGGTAATCAATCAGAATCTGATGATTCAATCATTACTCGCAGGCACGTTCTAGAGCGGTTAGCCAGCGCCCGCCTCGACTGAACGACCACCGAGCTGGCTTTTCATTTTCCCCGCGACACGTTTATTTTGCCCACAAATACACACTCAACTAGAATAAAATTGAACACAGAAATTATTTTAGGAACTAGAAATTATTCGAAAAATTCTAGTTTTCCCCTGTGGTGTTCTGTTTATTTTTTCCTCATTAGCATATAGAATTAAAAATCGCTATAAATTCAAACTAACAACGTCAACGGCAGATCTAATCGACACGACGTCGCACGACACGCTTGTCACAGAAGTGTAATAGTCAGCAAAAGTTTTCTGGAATGTGTCTAACGCCCTCTAAGTACCCAAGCCAGGCTTAAATTTTTGAAGCAAATCTGGAAATTTGTAAACTTCGAACACGAGTTGGAGCAAAGTGGAATTTGGTGAAATTCAGTGGAATTCCACTCACTGGAGCTAGTATTATGCGTTAAACGGTGGAATTGTTAAGATTCCACCTCACTCCACATATGCGAACACCTTCAGTACATCATAAAACTGCCGTGGAATTTGGTGGAATTCACTCGTTTTCCATTGCAGGTGTTGAACATTTAAGCCTATATTTGGAACACAGATTCCACCTTGTTCCACAAATTCTCAAAATTGCCGTTAATTTTCTTCATGGAGCTACCGTGGAACAAGGTGGAATTTGGTGAAATACAGAAACATTCCACTTGCATCCTATAGTGAATTGAATATTAAGATGATGTTGAGCGTCCCCTGGTGGAATTGTAAAGATTCCACCTTGTTCCACAAAAAGAAAGTGTCATTTTTTAATACGCAACAGCGGTGGAACAAAGTTGAATTACAGATCGCGTATTATGCATTATCACTGATTTAGCTCAAATTCCACTTTGTTCCACATTGATGTCCTGGGCTTAAACCTTCCCTGTGGTGGAACAAAGTGGAATCTACATGATATTAGCGAATTTCATGGAACCTGAAGGAATTCCACTTGCTGGTTAAGTTGGTAGTACAGATCCAGAGTGGAATCTGTTGCAATTCCACTTTGCTCCACTCGCCCGATGGGTCTTTGGGACCCTCTTGTCAGTCAGTTAAAGGTAGACACTGAAGGCATTGCTGTGCTGCTGCAGCGTTGTAAGGCTCCACCTGGACTGTGCAGTGCGAGATGGCGTACTTGGTCTGCAGCAAACGCGTTGCGCTGCGTAGCACCTGGTCGTTGGCCATGCTCGGATCTAACAATAGCACTTAGTATTAACAACAACTACAAGAATAAAAGTAATGATGTACCGATAGCCACGTGAACGGCCACCGCGACTCGGTCGGTGCTCAACGACCACAGATTAAGGCTGTGAACGTCCTTGACTCCGTTCAACGCGTTGAGGTCGTTGTAGACGGAGCGGTAGCTGATGTTGTGCGGTACACCTTCCATGAGAACGACCACTGCGTCCCGGACAATGCCTATCGTCGTGAACAGGACCAGCCCGGAGAAGACGAAGGTGCAGATGGGATCGGCAATGCCCCAGTCCGGCTAAGCAAAACACAACAAAATTTAAACCCTGCTTTTGACAATGTTTGATGAGTAGAGGTTACACGGAATTTAATGAGCACTGCCGCGATGAGGACGCCAACGCTCTGGATCAGATCTCCGACGACGTGGATGAGTGCGGCTCGAACATTGACGTTCCGCTGCGAGTGCGAGTGCCCATGACTGGGCGAGCCGCCCCCGTGACTGTGCCCGTGCGACGACAGGTGAGAATGCCCGTGATGTGGAACTCCTTTGAAACAACCTCCATGTAAAACAACCCCTATACTAAAAGTTAATTTAATTAACTCTTAATGTTCATGAATCATATATTCTTTGACTGTTACACTATGTTCATCAAGACACCGACCACGGACACGACCATCATGATGTCGGCCTCGATATCAAAGTCTCGGTGGATGATGCGGTCCACGGCGATGCAGATGAGGACCGCAGTAACAATCCAGATGATGACGACACTTAGTAATGCCCCTAAGATTTCTGCGCACCAAAACAACGACATTAAACTGGATATAAAAAATACAACTGTAGTTATGACATTCACCCGCCCGGTAGTAGCCGAAGGACATCCGCGTTGAAGCAGGTCGCTGTGATATCCACACAGCCAGCAAGCTGACAAGGAATCCAGTGAAGTCCGACATCATGTGGGCGGCATCAGTGACGATGGCGGTGCTGTTGGCTAGGTAACCACCAATGATCTCGGCTATCTATAATTAACTATCAAATTTTGTAATTAAGACTGGGTTTCCGAGTCTATTTACCATGAACAACAGGCAGGTAACGAGTGCGATCAGCAGCTGCTTCTTAGCGTGCGGGTGCCGGTTCTCCGCGTTACCGGTCCCCGCGTGACAGTGGTCAGCATCGATGAGGTCATTTCCAAAACTGTCGTCTTCCTGTAAAGTGCAAGTGCAGTTGTAAATGAGGGAAAACACAACGGGACGGGATCGTGCTACCGTATTCAGAAGTAATGGAACGTCCATCTGCTCGTCGGAATTTCTCCAGCCACCGTTGACCTCCTGCCAGATGTGCCCGCGGGTGTTCGTCCCGTTGGACTGGTATGAACTGTTGGCAGAGGGGTCGCGAAGGTTGCCGTTGTGCGGGATCAACTGAACCTGGAAGTGGTGGCTGGGTTCGACATAGAGGACTTCGTTATCAAGTGGGTCACTTGATGTTGCAGCGGTGTTGTTTCTCATGATAATTATGTCGAGCAATGAAGATTAAGCTGCTTTTTATTTTATCTTATCAAACAGAGTGTAAATGGGAAAAGCCCCCCAGGAAGGGACTGTCTATTTTCGGAAGCAATCTTATCTTTGCAGCAAGTGCATGTTGATTATTTTACAAGTGTATACTTGAGTGTGTTGTTTTTCAGTTCACAAGTTACTTGAGAATAACAGTATGTTGCAGTGTTTCCACTTCGCGCGTGATCGAAATGGCATGTATGTAATTATATATAATTAATTAATCGCAAAAAGGCATAGGTATTTGTTTCTTTTGAATTTTAACAGCATAAAAGTAAATGTAAATATGATGGGTAGATATATGCATTCCAGTATCAAAATCAATTACTTTTACTATAACTATCGATAATTGCTGATTAAATCGATTTTGAAAGAAAAGATTAATTTATTATAAGAATGTTTGTAACAATACTGATAGATAGATAGCTCTTAGCTATCGATATGAAACTATGCTTGTTGAAATATCGATTATTAAGTTTACTGGTTACACTGGTTGGATCAATTTTTATATCGATAGTTAACAGGGCTGGTTTCGATAAAGCAAATATATCCCGTGCGTTTCCTGCTATACACACTATCAAGTTAATTAATTCAACATACTTATATCTTAAAACAGAATATTCACACAACAGGTTTATTGATCGATACTTAGATATCGATACTAAAAGCTACCTATTAATGAATCAAATAAATTAACATTTTACAAATACAATCATATTAATATAAATTAAAAAGTTATAATCCAATACTGACCTTGACTTTTAATATAACCGACGATTCAAAAAAAATAATATTAAACGCTCGCCAGCACTTCCTCAAGGCCAATCGTGTGTCAAGTGTGAAACAGAACACCTGTTATAGTTATATACACAGATGCTGGCTTAAAGACCGCATACATTGTTTTAAGCACGTAACGGACAAATAAACTAACATATTAGTTAAATAATAATTTAATTTAAAACGATCCATGTTTATTATTGTATAAATATGCGATTAAATAAATACCTTGTAGTAATAAAATGGAGATGGCCGTGCTTCCTCGTTGACTGTAGAACTGAGCACACCCCGCCTGGAAATGCGGCGACGCGTGTTTAATTTTTACACCGGAATAATCTAGAAAGCTGCACAGTATTTAACTGTAATATATGTATGAAGTTTCCACATTCGCATAGGGCATCTTTGTCGCTGAGAGATTATAATGCAGTACACCTGCCACAATTATTTCTTTATTTATAATAGCGCGTATGGTGGCACCCGGCAGTCATTGCACCCTGGGGGTAATTTGAATCCGTCCCGCCATTTTTTAAAATTATGCAAATTCTAACGTAATCCTTATATGGCATGGCATTGATTTGATATTATATTTATAAATAGTTCAAAGTTACTTCCCGAGTTTTAAGGTCAATTTATCAGCATTGCCCACGTAGTTCGCATAGCTGCCGCTAGGTGTGATTAGTTCATTCATGCTTTGTTTACCGTAACCTTCGGTCACTGGTGTAGCGGAACCCACTTTTAACTATTTCCGTCATATTATGAAAGTGACTTACGTACCATTAGTTCTCTAGCTTGCTACACAGGAACACAGCAGCAGACATGACCGCACCATAGTAAAAAAAGGAAGGTACTAAGGTTGCTATTTCTGGGAAAGCGTGGTATACGTCCGACCAGCTGAACTTAAGATAACCATTACGTTTGCAGAAATTACCTTATTGGGCGAGTGTCAGTATGGAGCTGCTGCAGCGTCTCGTACTTCATTGAGACGTTAAAGAATTTCATAATTTAAATTCAAATTCAAAGTACTTTGTGCATTTATACGCCTAATAACCCCCTGGTTTAAGCTGGTCTTACACACAAGTCTCACGTGCATCTTTGAAGGACCAGTTTGATAATCCCACTTAACCTGATAAACAAAGGTACAAAAAATAACATAATCATGTTAATATTTGATTAACATCATTGTTTTAATAATTGTTTAAATAGGTTTGAGTTAACGCTCGAGCAGCGGAATGTGTCGTCACGTCGGCCTTCTGCTGTGTTTTGCATGTCTTACCTTCTCCGGCGTGCGGGGAGTCTCCGCGCATGCGACAGACAACCGTGGCAAGGAGTTGCAATCGTGTGTCCATCTGAAGCGATTTTGGGATGAGCTCTGCGGGAACAGTTCCCAGGATCTCGGTGACGTGGATCGTTACTTCCATGATTTCTGTCACTCGTGCGGAGACATCCTCGGCACGGATAATGCTACGGAGAATGTCGCAGCGCCGAGAATATCAAACTCTCGAGGTTGTGAGGCTAATCATGTAACACAAAATAGTAACCATTATAATCTTGAAATATGTTTTGTATAGAATGGTTGTACGGAGGCTTAAGTGTTGCCGTCATCTCGATCTGTGGTCTGTGTGCCGTCGCCGTCATTCCAGTTTTACCTGCTCACATATTTCAGCCAGCGGTTCAGTTCCTTGTTGCCCTAGCGGTCGGCTCCTTAACGGGTGACGCGATTCTTCACCTAATGCCGCACGTGAGAATCTTATCAACGGAACTTTGACGGACGTGTTGTGATCAGGTTTATTCTGTTTTTTTAACTTCAGGCCTTAATCGAAGACCACCACGACCACGGAGGCAATCACGGGGAGGCCGAGAGCGTTATCGTGTGGAAGGGTGTTGTCATTCTCTTGATAATAACATTTTTTTTCGTTGTCGAGCGGATATTGAATATCATTGGGGAGCAGCGGAGGTTGAACCATTCGGCCAAACAAGTAAATCTTAATTCCGTCACATTAATTCTAGTTAATTTGAATTTAATTATTTTTCTCGTAAAAAAAAAGGCAGCAAAAGTGAAAAAGCTGGTCGATGAGTCGAGTCAGATGGTTGGCGAGAAACTCTGCAAGAAGAACCAGCACAGTCACCGGCACGGCAGGAACAACCATGACAAGATCGAGCTGGAGTCTCTGCCGCTGAAAAGTGATCCCGACCAATCTCACAAAGAATCTCAAGAATCGGGATGCACTGAGTGGCAGGGGCTTCTTGTCGGCAAACCGTTGATCTACTGCAGGTCCCACGAGATCTGCGATGGCGGCGAGCCGTTGAATCCGGAGAACGTCGTGAAAATTCAGCCCAAGGACACAGTCCACCCGGAGGACACATTGTCTGTCGTCATAGCCGAGCACCACACGTCGCACCACGGTCACTCGCATTCCCACGCTCACGTCCACGCCCGACCCGGGAACGTCGCCTCGCTCGCCTGGCTCGTTCTGACAGGAGATGGTCTCCACAACCTGGCCGATGGTCTGGCCATAGGAGCGGCTTACGCAGTCAACACGACGACTGGGTTGACAACAACGATAGCAGTCCTTTGTCATGAGCTACCACACGAGCTGGGTACGTAATATTTCTTGTTGTCGTTTGCATTGTGGTATACAAGTATGATTCAGCAAATTTTTTTCTCGGCGTGCAGGTGATTTTGCCATGCTGTTGAGAGCCGGCATGACGGTAAAGCAGGCTGTCGTCTGTAACCTATTCTCGTCATTTCTTTGCCTTCTCGGTGTCCTCGTCGGTCTCGGCCTGGGCTCGGCCGGTTCCGTCAAGCCGTGGATCTTCGCCAGCACGGCCGGCATGTTCCTCTACATCGCCCTGGTCGACATGGTTCCTGAGCTCAACGTCGAAGTCAACGACGGCAAGTCGCACTGGCGGCGACTGGTGACCCAGGTCGGAGGCCTGTTGACTGGATTCGGAATCATGTTGTTGATCGCGCTGTACGAGCACGACATCAGGCATTTACTGGAGTAATGTTGTTATTGAGATGCAAGTATGTATACATGTGTGTGTGTATGTGCTTATCCTCTTGCCCCTCACTGCCATAAGAAAAACACGAATACCGGTATGATGTTTAAACTGGAGATTCAAAAAATTTAAGAACCCACATAACAGAGAGAGAATGTGCTGCCACCGCTAATTTATGTTTTCTGTAAACCAGGAATTAATTTTTTTTACTTAATAAATTTACAACTGAGGGGAGAACCACGTGGTTACAACAGTAACATTTAAAAATAACTGCTTTATGCCGGTGACTTAAAAACAAGTGTCCGCTGTAGTTAACCGATTAAACTGCTGGTGTTTTATTGGGGGGGGGGGGGGTTGAGGGGGGGCTGCTGCGTGCGGAGCTGTGTGAGCGCAACTGGGGGAATAAACAGGCGTCGAGCAAATCTGGCATTTTCTAAGATTTCCTTCTTTAAGTGTTTCTCCTGAATCAAGAGTTCAATAAAGTTTCTTAATTAATTATGTTGTTTATACTATAAGGCAAGTTGTTTTACTTCAGGGTTAAATGAGCTATTCGAACTCTTGACATATCGATATTTTCGATTCGATGTATCGAACCGAATATTCATCGATATAATCGATGGTTTGATATCGATATAGATACATCGGTTGAATAAATACATATACGTAAATATTAATAATATAAATAATCGATACCATATTTCGTATTGGCAGCAAAACAATATCGGTCAATTTTCGATAATAGGAGATCCTTGTCGATATCATATATCGAGCAAAATTCACAGATACATCGATGGTTTGATATCGATGTATTGGTACAACCTTTATTTGTGTAAAAGTCAGTAACCCGTGCCATCATGGCAGCCTGACGACACCAGCTGATCATGTATTCTCTTCATACAGAAATGTACTGGGTGTAAATATGAAAACACTGGTTTAACTACAAGTTTATGACATCAAATGTGCAAGTCAAGTTTTGGGTGTTAATGCATACGAAGCATGTAGAGCCTTACGGAAGAGTCACGTGACTGACGTCATACTGCATTAAGCGCCCTATTGGGTATACGAAGAACTGAGACATTTTCGGTCACACTTTTTTGCAGTTCACCCACAGATCTGCCTCTTGTATAAAGAGCTGAAATAACGTTTTATTTCAAGATTTTAAATTGTTATTGCATGTCCACACCTTGAAGAAGAGGGTCACGTGGCATGACGTCATAACGCAGAAGTCCTGTTTATATTATGTATGTGACAATAACTCAAATACACATGCAAAACGGTATAGTTTAACAACGTGTTGTTTCGATTTCCTCGGTTTTACATTCCAAGTTATTGAAATCTTATAAATACCAGTTCCTGATATAGATTTTAAAAAGAGTGCAAAGAAACCTAGTATCTTGAGGTTTTCTTTGGCGTGGTTACCTGCTTGGGGGCGAACAACCAGAAGGTAATAACACGGATCTCACAGAGCCACACCCTGACAAAGCATTACTTGAAGGTCTTTTACACGGAAGAACTTCAGCTAGCCCTATAAAAGCACCATTTCCCATCGAGTTAACCATCAGACACTCGTCTCTCCTCCAGCTTTCAAAGCAACTTTAAACGAAACCTTAAAATGCACTCGGTAATTACTTTTCATACACTTTAACTAACTGTACTATTCTTAATGTAACACGCTATTGTAACAGTTCGCTGTTCTCCTCGCCCTGGTCGCTGCGGCTCAGGCCGGCTTCATTCCAGCAACGACATTCCTGCGTGCTCCTGCTCACGATAGCGCCATCATCCGCAGCGATCGTCTGGGAGGTAACTTCGCCTACTCCGTCCAGGAATCCCACGCCTACGCTGCCGTGAGCCCGGTCGTCACTAACGTGAGGACCCCCGTTGCTGTTTCCTACTCCGTTCCCGCTCCCATCGCTCACTACGCCGCGCACGTTCCAGTGGCTCTAGCTCAACCCGCAGTCCATGTTAGGGAAATCCAGATCCCCCAGGTGGAAGTGAAAACCGTCGAACTTCCTAAATTCCAAGTTCCTCTTGCTGCTGCTCCCCCCTACCATCATGCTGTTCCCGTGACTGCCTACTCTGGTCTTCCCCTGGCCTACCATGGACTTCCCGTGGCGCACACCGGTGCTCCATTCTCCTTTGTTGAGGTTCAGGCTACCGAGGAGAAGAAAGCCGAGTGAAGAAACTGTATCTTGAATCACTGTACAGACTACGAATTGTTCTTTGTTGTTCCATGACCATGAAATAAAACCTGCTTTTTCCGTTAACATCTGCACATTATGTGAGCCTATATAGTTAAATAGATCGTTACATACTATGTCCTTGGTATAAGTAGTGTCCGTTGCTTAATTCCTTAACCTCGAAAGAAGGTCCTTTACCATTGCAGCGGCAACGTTGCTTCTGAGGTAACGGCAAGCAGACAATGCCATGTAAGCCACCCATACCGATCCGAAGGATCAGAACCTGTGAATTGAATCAGGATACAGAAGATGAACCTTGGATCAGTTTTCAGGACTATAATCAGTTATAATGCAATCAAACCATAACCGCCTCCTGTGCCTTTTAAAAGTTTGATGGACGAAAACTAGCAACTGGGTTTCCTGTGTTGTGTTTGAACTTGATCAGCGAGCATTCTGCGCGCGTAATATGGAGAATACACCATTCCAATGATGCAACTTTATGTCGTGCTCACTAGACGAGAAACACACCAGCCAATTGTAAAGCCAGATTAGCTAGGTGATTCAAGGGCTTCTTCAAAGCGAAAGCTTAATCTAGATACAATGTCGAACGAACGTTCTGGTAGTTGCAGCAAAATTCGATTGAGGAGAAATACTTCACCGGAGGAAGCTATTCACGTCGACAAATACCTGAGCAACGACAGCGAAGCAGGTATAGATGGCGATAAATCAATACAGAGAATCAACATCTACTTCCACTTCTCAAACCATAGTCGTCAAGACAAAGGAAACGAACAGATCTATAGAAATCATCATTTAAGTTCCACACTAACCTCGCTTACCTCGGCATTTCCTCCACCTGAAACCAAGATAGCTAGCATTTCGCCGGAAATGGATCGCAATAAGAATGGCGGTGCATTGTAAACACAGAGAAAGACTGGCAATTACGTTATGTCAATGTACGTTCACGATTGTGTGAATTAAAATTCTAGTCTAAGGTTCTTCAGAGTAGTTATACCGACTTGGGGGCAAGAACCAGAAGGCAACACGGATATCACAGAGCCACACCCTGACCAAGCATTTCTTGAAGGTCTTTTATGCGGAAGAACTTCGGCTGGCCCTATAAAAGCACGATTACCCATCGAACTAACCATCAGACACTCGTCTCTCCTTCAGCTTTCAAAGCAACTTTAAACGGAAACCCTAAAATGCACTCGGTAATTACTTTTCGCTAACTTTAATTGGATGCACTCATCTGTAATGTTATCCTTTTTTTTTATATAGTTCGCTGTTCTCTTCGCCCTGGTCGCTGTGGCTCAGACCGCCTTCATTCCGGCAACGACATTCCTGCGTGCTCCTGCTCACGATAGCGCCATCATCCGCAGCGATCGTCTGGGAGGTAACTTTGCCTACTCCGTCCAGGAATCCCACGCCTTCGCTGCCGTGAGCCCGGTCGTCACTAACGTGAGGACCCCCGTTGCTGTTTCCTACTCCGTTCCCGCTCCCATCGCTCACTACGCCGCGCACGTTCCAGTGGCTCTAGCTCAACCCGCAGTCCATGTTAAGGAAGTTCAGATCCCCCAGGTGGAAGTGAAAACCGTCGAACTTCCTAAATTCGAAGTTCCTCTTGCTGCTGCTCTTCCCTACCATCATGCTGTTCCCGTGACTGCCTACTCTGGTCTTCCCTTGGCCTACCATGGACTTCCCGTAGCGCACGCCGGTGCTCCATTCTCCTTTGTTGAGGTTAAGGCCACCGAGGAGAAGAAAGCCGAGTGAAGAAACTGTATCCTGAATCACTGTACAGACTAAAAGTTGTTCAATGTTATCCCACGTTCATGAAATAAATCTGCTTCTCTTTAACATATTTATATTGTTACTAGATTGTATACGTGAGCTAACCTTGCATACCTGCGTGTCGTTGGCTGAAGTGTCGTTCTGCTCGATACTTGATATGCAGTATCTAGTATAACTTTCCTACCATAAGCTTCTACGGTAGCTCATGGGGCAACGCAAAATGTCGCAAAACAGACAAAGGTAATGCAGCTCACCAATACCCAAGAGTATAATCTTTGATAAGCTTTCAATGCAAACATGCAGTTAACTGTGTTTCGAAAATTTGACACATGAACATCTCAACAACTGCATGGGTCTCTTTCGATATCACTGTCACTTGATCTAAAATTGCAGTCTGCCTACTGATTATAAAGACTGGGACGGGAATTCTGAAGCTGCTTTTCCCCCAATATAGTCTACGCTATAAACGAAGCAGTCGGTTTAGGTAAAGAGAGTTATCTTAGGAAATTTGTTGGTCGCATGAAGGTCACGATACTCCTTAAGTCCCTATGCATATGACCTCATGTGAGCTCTCTATGTAGTGTATATCTATCGTATCAGTGCATAGTGTCCACTACGATGTCATTTGACGCAATCAATAAGGAACGGGGAGGAACAGAAAGTTCCTGGACAAAGCTGTATCTATAAATCTACTGCTTTGTTTTCTTTGGCATATACTGAACGAGGCGCTTTGGGTAGGAAAACACCGCAGTTTAAACCAGTCAACTGTAAAGCTGGTCGACAACAAGGAAACTGGGCATCTTAGGTAGCATGGGTCATGTTAAACCAACACAAAGTGATTGCTGGTAACATTGTATCAATGACTGTGTTTATAGATACCGTAAACTTCATCAGCGACACTGGGAGTGAACTTCAAATGTACCACAGGGGTTATCACTGCAGGGATCCACATAGTTGGATGCAGAAAGCAATTCATTTCAATCTCGTGCATAGCGTTCTTCGGCAAAAAATCCGCTCTTCACATGAATTACCAAATACCAATAATAGTTTCGTTTCGATTTCTCCGGATACTAGCAAGTTGCATTGTTTAAGATGAGTTGATCATAAAAACAGCACCGTCTGTGGCAGCTGTTTGTTTACGGCGTACGGCGATGACGTCGGAAAGGTAGATGACCGTAATTTTTCCTTAATACCAACTTTCGTTTTTGTCCAGTCTTGCCCATATATTAGGTCATTCTAGAATGGCCAAGTTTCAACTCTGTTTATGACTTTCTTATCAATATCTATTACGTTAATTTGAAACCGGAAATGAAAATTTAATTTGAAGATGCAGTAGAATTTCACTTAATTTCACGATGGGATCAGGGAAATATTAGCAAACGGTATGTCAGGGTTCACTATTGTGATTTAAAAACCAAACTAAGATTCTTCGGCGTGGTTACCGACTCGGGGGCAACAATTACAAGGTAACAAGGGACATCACATAGCCACACCCTAACAAAGAATTTCTTGAAGGTCTTAAATACGGAAGAACCTGCTCAGCTCTATAAAAGCACAATTTCCCACCGAGTTAGTCATCAGACACTCGTCGGTCCTTCATCTATCAAAGCAACTTAACGCCAAAACCCTAAAATGCGCTCGGTAACTACTTTAATCATTCACTTAGATTGGGTAAGTAAAAATTAATGTTACGCTTATTTAACAGTTCGCTATTCTCGTCGCCCTGGTCGCTGTGGCTCAGGCCAGCTTCATTCCGGCAACGACATTCCTGCGTGCTCCTGCTCACGATAGCGCCATCATCCGCAGCGATCGTCTGGGAGGTAACTTCGCCTACTCCGTCCAGGAATCCCACGCCTTCGCTGCCGTGAGCCCGGTCGTCACTAACGTGAGGACCCCCGTTGCTGTTTCCTACTCCGTTCACGCTCCCATCGCTCACTACGCCGCCCCCGTTCCAGTGGCTCTAGCTCAACCCACAGTCCAGGTTAAGGAAGTCCAGATCCCGCAGGTGGAAGTGAAAACCGTCGAACTTCCTAAATTCGATGTTCCTCTTGCTGCTGCTCTCCCCTACCATCATGCCGTTCCCGTGACTGCCTACTCTGGTCTTCCCTTGGCCTACCACCATGGGCTTCCCGTAGCGCACGCCGGTGCTCCGTTCTCCTTTGTTGAGGTTAAGGCCACCGAGGAGAAGAAAGCCGAGTGAAGAAACTGTATCCTGAATCACTGTATAGACTTAAAAACGTTCTTTGTTGTTCGACGATCATGAAATAAAAGCTGTTTTTCAATAACATCCTTATGTAACAACTGGGTTACGATTTAGCTGGTCCTTGCATACCTGCATCTTTGGATGGAAGAACGCCAAAGACATAGAACCCAAGGAATACCGCGCCATTAGCTTGTACAGTCTAGTGCAGTAAAAAGGATTCTTGCTGGGGAAAAGTTGATCGCTTTTAACTCTCAAAGTTATCAAGTTAATAGCAGTCCAAAAATGCCACAGGTAGTCCTAGTAGTACTTAACACAATGGTAAAGTTTCATTGTAATCAGAGTATTAGTTTTGCCAAAATAAAATTCTAAACGTAGTACATGATTATAACTCCCCACCATTCATGACCCTTTTTTGGCTCTAGACTGTACATCACTTACAAAATAACGCAAAGCAGACGATGCTCTAATGCAGCACACCTGCGTACCGATGGGTACGGGAATGCAGTTTGTTTTATGCAACTAGATCGTCTACTCTTCCTTAAATGATTAGACAACCTATTAGACGAGAACGTCAACAGCTGGGTCTCTGGCGGTCTGGTCTGACTTATAATAACTCAGTCAGTTGGTAAACGGATAAAGAAAACAGTTTATTGCCAGCATGACAGCGTGCTTCCTACCGTAAAGACAGAACTTTTAACTGCAACGACATTTATGAGTAAAACGTTTAGGAATCCCCATTATGATTATCAAGTGATACAACAAGCATTCTGCAACTGCACATCCAATGTGAAGTATGGAACGGAAATCCTACAGGCCATAACTTTCTGGGCATGCAATTTACGACGTGTTCCTATGAGGTCAGAGTGTAGTATACTACCGGGACAAGGGTGTTAAGCAGCAAATGACAAGGCCAAGACAGCAAGGTGACTGAGATAGTAACTCATAGCTACGCTGTCTACGAGCAAGATTTGTACGCTGTAGTATACTATGTACACTATAGTCTACTAACCGTGGTCTACGAGAGCGGTATAGAAAATATGCCGGCGGTTGCACTGCAAACAGTCAGTGCATGACGTTTTCGGAGGAACCGACACTGAAGTTGACGAAGACCCCACACATCAGTGAAGAGTGATGCAGACGGTTATGACATAATGTTAAACCATTACAATCCAATTGCTGAAGTACTACATATCGTATATCAACGTCTGCTTATCAACTGCGCAAAACTGAATCTTAGCGACAGGTGAAACAAGACAGAACAGATTTCACGCTTGGATTCTTCAGAGCAAACCGCAATGTGATAAATTACAGACTATATAAACTGCTTATAACAGAGCTGCGAGTTATCCTGTCAAATGGACTACGTTTCTTTTGTATCCGATAAAGATTATATCATGGAAAAGGTGAAGCATAAACGTTACTAACCAAAAAAGCAGAAACAATGGCTACTTTGGTGGATTAAGTTTCTTTATTGTTTAAAACAATATTCAGCATAGTTAATTTAAAATCTAGTTAATGCTGTCTAGGGTTCTTCGACGTGGTTACCGACCTAGGGAGCAAGGACCAGGAAGGCAACACGAATCTCACAGAACCACGCCCTGACAAAGCATTTCCTGAAGGTCTTCACATGCGGAAGAACTTTGGTAGCCGTATAAAAGCACGATTTCCCATCGAATTAACCATCAGACACTCGTCACTCCTTCGGCCGTCAAAGGAACTTTACGCGAAAACCCTAAAATGCACTCGGTAACTACTTTTCATACACTTTAACCAACTGTACTATTCTTAACGTTACACGCTATTCCAACAGTTCGCTGTTCTCCTCGCCCTGGTCGCTGTGACTCAGGCTGGTTTGATTCCGGCAACGACACTCCTGCGCGCTCCTGCCCACGACAGCGCCATTATCCGCAGCGATCGTCTGGGAGGTAACTTCGCCTACTCCGTCCAGGAATCTCACGCCTTCGCTGCCGTGAGCCCGGTCGTCACTAACGTGAGGACCCCCGTTGCTGTTTCCTACTCCGTTCACGCTCCCATCGCTCACTACGCCGCCCCTGTTCCAGTGGCTCTAGCTCAGCCCACAGTCCAGGTTAAGGAAGTCCAGATCCCACAGGTTGAAGTGAAAACCGTCGAACTTCCTAAATTCGAAGTTCCTCTTGCTGCTGCTCTCCCCTACCATCATGCTGTTCCCGTGACTGCCTACTCTGGTCTTCTCTTGGCCTACCATGGACTTCCCGTAGCGCACGCCAGTGCTTCCTTTCCCTTCGTTGAGGTTAAGGCCACTGAGGAGAAGAAAGCCCAATAACCGTATCCTGAAATCGCTGTACAGACTGAAATCGTTCTTCATTGTTCCACCATAATCCTGACCTAAACTAGCGCGTTTGAAAATAAGATGCAGTAATTTCGATTTGATCTAGTGGTTTCATGTGAATTATTGCTTTTGATTCAAGATTCAATACTTGCTACGTATGAGGTTTGCTCTTTTGTTTTCGTGACCGTGACAGTGCAACCAAGCAGCACAAAATCTGCATCATGCCCTGTTTATATGTTACAACTATCACGTTATAATAAAAACGTGAAGTTAGAAAAATTCATTGAACTATCACTTCAGCGTCTTTGTTAGAATGCAGGTGTTGCTCTTGATGTTGCTCGAACAAGTTCTTTTGGACAAAAGATTCACAAGGCTGCTATACCATACAGCCAGATTTTGTAGTTTTTACCAGTTTGTATTAGGTTTTTTCGCACGACATATTAATAGGTATATACTTGGCTAGCTTCCAAGCTGCTAATCCAAACAATACTAGATGATCAACAACATGGATCTTAAAATAGATGTGATTGAACAATCTTTGTAGTCCAGTGTGCTTCCTTTAGAAGTTTATCCAAGTTTAGCAAGTAAAAGCAAGGAACAAGCTTGTTAGAGTACCAACGAAAATTGTATTCCGAACATATTGCATCGCACTCGGAGGGAAAAATTGATTACAAATAGTTTGCTTTCAAGCGTGCAAAGATCAGGTTGTATCACATGCCAATGTTTTCTGAATAATTATATTCATGCTTTTATTTTTATTCGCGCACGAAAAACGAATTATCCGCACGTATAGGGCAGCGGGTAGGAACGTTCAATAGACAGTCTAGTTTTCTAGCATGTAACGTATATCATGTTCGTACAGGGCGATGAGCAGCATAACACCGAAACCGAGCAGTAAACCAGCTAATTGTAAAGCCAGTCTACTGATCGGTGACCGGGCTTCTCCAAACCCGGAAGTTAACTCAGGTACGATATCTACGAGGGCGATATAGAAAAACATTCCGGCGGTTCCAGCAAAAATCCAGTGGTTGGCTGCCTCGGAGGAGCCTACACTCAAGCCAACAAGCACGCCGAGCAACGATAGCGAAGATGAAATGACGTTGCAGATGATGGCTTGCTTGACAGTCATTCCCGTCTTAATGAGAATTGCAAAGTCTCCTGGAACAGCAACATATTTAAAGAAAAACGTTAGTTTTGGTTTCGCAAGATTTACTGAAGCTTTGTTAATAGTTACCCAGCTCGTGAGGAACTTCGTGGAACAATACTGCAATGCTAGTGGTCAAACCGTCGGTAACAGAGTAAGCAAAACCGGAGCCGATAACCAGACCATCGGCAAACTTGTGTAGGCTGTCTCCAGCCACCAGAAGCCAGGCCAAAGAAGAAATACGTCCGGCTGCCAAAATGTACATCCGATATTACTTAAATCATTTGCAATACTTACAAAAACCAAATTTACCAGAGGAGACAGGAAGGTAGTGCATATGTGAGTGTCCGTGATTGGTAGCCAGATGCCGAGAAGTGAATGCGACCGACGCCATAGGGTCCTCGGGGCTTTTCAACGACACGGTGGCTTCTATCGATGGAGTCTCTTCATCGGGGATGCATCGGTGAACTCGTCGCGATTCAGTGGAGTCATCCTCGTTGACCGGTGCCCTCTGCATATAATTCACGCACAGTTTTACAATACATTCTATCAGGGGTCAAGGGATAAACGCACTAAGACTTACGTTAGCATAGCGCCTGCCATCGCGGATGATATTCATCAGTCGCTCGGCAAAGAAAAAGAAAATGAGGACCGCTAGAGCCAGAGCACCTTTCCAGATCATAACCGTATGCTCGTCCTCCTCACTGGCAGGTTTACTGTGACTGTGTCCATGACCCCCGTGGCTGCGATCGTGACCGTGACTACCACCTCCACCATGGCCATGTCCATGACCCATGAAAGACTGCGTTTGAAAAGACAAGTTTGTGAGTTATTGTAGATAACGAATTTTCTTGGCAACTTTTGTTCCAACTATTGTTAAACAGGTAGCTTACATGAGGGAGTAGGTGAAGCAAGGCGTCTCCTGTTAGGGTTCCAACACCCATGGCTATGAGGAACTGGAGCACCGAATTCAAGATGCTTTCGGGAAACCGCGGGATGAGGATGACCGAAACGAAACCAGCAAAGGCGATGATCGCGACGCTCAGGATTCCGTACAGCCATGCTACCGCACAGAATTCATTCAGTTGCTCACAATCAGATTGATTCAACAATGCATAACATATGGCATATAATAGGATATAGGCGTTGTGTGTCGTATATACACTTAGGTCATACCATTTATGTGTATTCCGCATTCGACAGTCTGTATCTGAGCTAAAGCTTACCTAGACCTGCGTTTCCTGACGATTGATCGGAGGTTGAAGAAGTCGGCGTTGGCGTAGGAGTTGCAGCCGGTACAAGATTACGACTCAGGCAGAAATCGCAAAAATCTACTTCTTCGAGAGCCCCGCTTCCGACACAAATCGTCTTGCAGTTATTTATTATCTCAGCACTGTATTCAGCCTTGGTTAAGCTGGACGAAATAGTAATAAGGACGTAGAACGACAGCCGTAAGGCGAGTGGCAGTTTCATCTTTGTCCAGTTCGATCAAGGAATCCGCTGAAAAGCAACGAAAACAACTGAATGATACAAATGTCTACAGATTGTCGACGACCCAGTGCTGAAGTATATGCGCTTGGATGAATGTTCTACTGAAGATTGAGCAATTCGAGATTGAGATAACGCTGCGTATGCTGTAAACATTTCCTTCTGTATGGCTCCAGTAAACACTGTTGCGACATTCTGCAACTAGATACTTTCGAGTATCTTCTATCGCTGAACTTCTAGTATTGCCTCACGGGGTCTTTCCGTTGCTTACATTTTACTCTCGTCTCCTTTACTGGAGAATTGTCGGTTATGGCTGATACTGAACCGGCTACATTACAAGCGGAAGTTGACATGAATGACAGTTGACATGAATGCTTTTTTAACAGGTCACGTGGTAGAAAGTGTTATCGTTATTCCACCGCCAGCCTTTCAATTCGAACTTTGGCGCGTTTTGAAATCTTCTTACAATCAAGCTACTACGTAATGCATGATGTTTTAAGTATGAATTCTACTTTAAATTAACTCAAGAGAATCAATAAAAGTTCTCTTATTGATCCCCTGCCTTTGGCACAAGCGCATTGAAGTTACCGCTGATGGTTGGCGTCCCGATTTGCGAACCGCTGCGGATTTAAAAACCGTGGTTGTTATAACCCGCGCCAGGTTTCATTAAAAACCTGAACAGAAACCGTTACAGTAAATGAAACCAGCATGCTAGCGCCATGACAGCTATTCTGTTTTTATGATATGTTATCTAGATACACCAATCTCTACAGCATGTTTGTTACCGAGTTAAACATTTACAATACCGTTTGTGCTAATTAGTTCTATTAATAACAACAATGGCGATAATTTTGTTGGAATATTCAACTAATTTTTTTACCGATATCTGGCAACGTTGTCTTCGTATAAAACGATCCCGCGCTTGCCGGTTTGTTACTAAGCGAAGGGACGTGCAGTGCGCAACCTTATATAAAGTGCCTAACTCCGATAATAGCCTTGCTGCACAGTGGTTTCAAGTTCGGTCTGGGGAACGCCATCTTGTGCGTTTGTCGTCGGGCTAAAAATCCCCTTTCCAGCTGCAGAGCTCCGATGTTTCTGTAGTTAATCTTAACATGTTTATTTTGTTTTCAAAATTGATTGATGGAAACGGTAAACAAACAAGCAAACAAGGAAATCACGAGTGTAGATATGTCGGCAGAAGTTACGCCTTTAAGTGGGACATCCTTGAAGTCGAATTGAACCAAGTGTGCAGTGTATCAGTTAACTGATAAACTGTGGCGTAATGTGAAATCTTGTTTTTGTATATAAACTGGATTACACTGTAACATCCTATAATCCTGGTATTCAAATGCAATGCATCGTTATCGATACAAGAGTCTTGTTTTTGGGCATTGCTCATAGCTCAGCAAATACCGGACTTACGATTAGCCGTGGAAGAATCAATAGCAATAATTGGAGAAGCTTGTTTTCTAATTGGTCACAGGTATCTTAGTTTACTATGTCAGCTATTTCTCGGGATCCATAAGCTACGTCATCTCTTGGCAGTCTTTATGTATTTTGTTCAGACCTGCTTGCTTTGTTCTTCACAAGTGAAAACCGCGTTACTCGGAGACAGTTTTCACAGGAAATACATTGGCATCCTGGGAAATACGTAACAGTTGTGAAACTTAGTCGAACAGTTAAAGCAACATGTCATATTTGGCCACTAGAGCGTTTACCGGATATGTTGTAAATGTTGATATGTTAATATTGTATTCTACACTATATTGATACGTTACACGCGCGGCAAAGTGAGTTCAAACCGCGGGTAAGCAAAACCGCCACGTCTGACCGGCAAAATGCGTTTCTTCTTTCCTTGCAAAACCGGTTTCTGCCAGCTGTATCTGGTTATACGCCTGGGGCCTGGGCTCCAAATATATATTCAAATGACGCACAAGAGTTCAACTGTTTTGGCAAATTGCAGGTTCTAAACACTCTAACGCAAACTGGAGTATACCGACATTCTTGAGGAATTTAGGGTTACCAATTAGCTGGTGACTTCAGTCCCTTCTATCTGTTTCTTGAATGCGGTTTGCCACGTCATGACGACGGAAATGCCACGACGAAGAGTTGAGTAACTCGGGGGCATTTTGGAACGGAACTAGAAGAACGAAAATGTGCGTGACCAAAGCCACTGCGCAACAAAGGAAGGCACTTTGATTTTGACCAACTAGAAAGCTGGGGGTTTCATTCTCAACTAGTAGTTATACAAATCTATATTACATGATTTATATATTTATATTATGTTATACAGAAATAGTAGAATTGCTAAATATTTATTCTACGAACAAAGTCGTCTTTGGAACTCGTGTCATAAATTGCAACGGGCAAATTTATTTTTGAAAATAATTATGCTAAAACTACACACTGGCACCCAGTTGTAAGAGTTCCTCCTGTTGAAAATGATATCGTTTATTTCTGATGCAGATTAACGAAGCAAAGCTGTACTACATATCAAACATTACGAGTGATAGGATCAAACTATCAGCAGCCGTATAAAGTTTAACTGCGTAAACTGAGTTTCGTCATGATTTCAAGGAGATATAGTGTTTGTGCTTTCGTCTGCAGAAATCTTAGCTGCAGGGTGTTTCTTGTGTGTATTGCTTTGGATGTGATTTTGAAACGTTCCGTTGTTGCGTGTAACCATGTTCCTGTTTTGTAATTCCACCCCTACTCGTATTCGGTTGCCATGCGAACACCAGGTTTCCCCCGAGCTTTTAATGAAACGAACATCCACCTTCTTCTTCCTGACATGTAGTATGGAGCAACACAAAGGAACAAAATGACGTAACGTTCTGGTCTTCAAGTTTTCCAATTCTTGCTTCTTTTGGTTCCTTGCTCGCTGTAGGGTTGTGAAGGATGTGCCGGTCGCTTATTACCAGATCCCAACCGGCCCCAGAAACCCCAGTTTCATCTTTATTTACCTACCTACCTATCTATCTATCTATTTATCTATATGCCTACCTATCTACCTATCTACTTATCTACTTATCTACCTATCTACCTATCTATCTATCTATCTATCTATCTATCTATCTATCTATCTATCTATCTATCTATCTATCTATCTATCTATCTATCTATCTATCTATCTATCTATCTTTCTATCTATCTATCTATCTATCTTTCTATCTATCTATCTATCTATCCTGTCTTTTAATCTTTTATCTGTCGATCTATCGATCTGTCTATCTTTTGTACCTGTCTACGTGCCAATGCCAGTTGGGTTCTGGAGCCGGTTGGGATCTGATAATATGCGCGCGGGTCCGTAACTAGAATTTATTCCCATTGTCAGTACAACTGAAGCAATGTTTCTTCCCCTGTACTTTCTTTGTCCCCCTTTAACACCCTCTCTTAACAGTCAACGCTTTTACCTCCAGCTTCAAATAGTCCCTATTGTTCTTGAGAACGTTTTTGTGGCCTTCTGTTATAGCAGTGTCCTAATTTCCTGGTTTTACTGGGATGGGTGCGCAGCTGGATCTTAGTATAATAGCGTAGAGTCTTTGCTTCCGATTCATCCACCCACTGCACGTTAAGTTTACACCAACGGTAACACGATCTACGCTGACAATTACTCCTTTCATGGGGTACTTCATACTGAAGGATTCGATTAAGTGTCTTTAATGTACTTCGTCTACTGGGGAGTTGTTTCTAACTCAATTAACGATGTTGTTTGAGACCGGAAATCTCAAGATTACCAGAATAGGTGCTGCCTGGTTCTGGTTACCTCAAATTCGGATCATCTTTGTAACTCATCCCATAAACACAAATGTACCTTTCCTAGATAGGGCTTATGCTTACGAAGTGCCCGCCATCTTGATGGTATGCCTAACAGCTAATCGTATACTTTCTGTGCAAATTTCATGAATCGAAGACATTTCCGTCAGAATATTTTTAACTGTACTGAAATCGCTATGCTGCAGAGATGGTCGTTCTTCCAGGATTACCTACAAGTCAATGACGTGAAAACTGTAAAATTAATTGTCGAGTGAATGAGCGAGATTAACTCTTCTTCTCCTGATATGTATGAACCTTATGGAGTACATGTTGACATGACGTCATAATGCGCAAGCCCCTTAGCTATTTCCGTCGTTGAAAGTTTGTGTTGTTGCTTTTGCTCCTTTACGGATCCTGAAAGCATCCTGCCATTGTTAGGGAAGGCAAGTCTAATTTAGCTACATCATTTTGACTGTAACTCCACCGTCCCAAATACGGCAGCTGGTTCTTGCTACATATAGGTCGGATTCCTCCGGGAACATTCCAGGTAGTTTCGTTAGGTTAGGGTAAATTTAATCATAGTTACAACCATAGGTAATACCTACGGTAAAAGACCATCCATTTTTCAGGGGGTGTAGAAATGCATTATAACTATTATACTTCATTAGTAATACCAAATGCGTGTTTGCCTTGCAGAAGAATTTGAAACCTCGGTTTAGCGAACCGCCGTGTCAGCAAGCTACGAATAACCCCAGCCCTTTACGATGGTTTTTCTTTAGGAAGTTCGCGCAGGATCATGAAGCGGCTTGGTAACTGTAAATATAGCCACGAGACTAATACTTACTATCAAGTACACGCAACGTCTTGCTGCAATGCAGGTTACGGTTTGGCCAGAAATAAACCAGCTGCCCTTTCCAGAGTAAAAACAACATGAAGTCTCATTCAACTAACCTTACCTTCAAAATGAAATAACATGAGTACGAATAACCAATTACTGTAGTACAGTCTGGTACCAAATAAAAAAAAGTTTATTGGTTATAGCCTCCACTTATGTAAAATATAATCTTGCGATATAACAGAACTAAGCTAACACTCGGGTACTTTTACAATCGAAAAGTGTGTTTACAGAAGATGCTTATTATCAGTGAATTGTGCTTGTTGCAGATGCAAGCACTTTGTGCTGTCTGCGCCGCGAGATGGATATTCCAAGGTCCCCCGTTCAATATTGCTTAGTAAGGGCTTCCGGAATTCTGTTAGTTCCATGTTTGATTAGACAAGCATGTATACATAAGCAACAGGAGTCAGCATTAATAAATATTATAGCTTAGTTTGCAACTGTTCAGCTGCAAGGTCTTTCTTCCTCGAATACCTTCTGTCTATAGCTGAACTTGAAACGTTTAGTTGGCTGTATCAATGGCTCCTGCAGCCCTTGTAATTACATTCCTAGTCGTCATTGGCCATGTAAAGACCGAGTCGACAACTGGATACTCGACAAATGAATTGCCTCCACCATGTTCCAGGTACTATGTTAAGGGTAGCGAGAAGTTGTCAGTCAAGTTTATTTTACTTAAATGAATTGTCTTAACAGTGAAATATTCTGCTTTGGTGATCTCTTGCATCACGTCCAGTTGTCCAGACTCTACCACGACTCCAAGATCTTTGTCGATAAGAAGCTCAAGTACCATCCGCAGCATATTCTGCGCAACTTTTCGCTTCTAGCCGGCGCTGTGAACTCGAATGGAGAAGAACGGTTAGCCAAGGAGCACTTGGCGGTTTTCATCGAGCAGCACTTCGAGCCGGAAGGATCCGAATTTGAAAGCTGGCAGCCTGTCGACTGGACAGAGAGCCCGAAGTTTCTCCATAATATCGATGACCCTGAGTTACAGAAATGGGCCAGTAGTTTAAACTATGCTTGGAAATTTCTTGGACGCAAGATAAAAGGTTTGAAACGCGTTTAGTTAACATCAACTTTCTTAGAAGTTAGGTTAAGTTAGGTTAGGTTAAATACAGTTTGATTACTTGGATTTCGATACCAAGTTGCTTATAACGACAACTAAGGTAACCTTTCATTTAAATTCGCCAACAGATGACGTTAAGGTTAATCCGCATTTGTACTCGATGATCTACGTTCCCAACCCTGTGATTGTTCCAGGCGGGCGTTTCAGGGAATTCTACTACTGGGATTCTTATTGGATCATACAGGGTCTTCTCCTCTCCGAGATGCATGCTACAGTAAGCTTATTTCAATATTACTGGACTAGGTATTATTATAGTGTCAAGTCAATTAACTGGAAATATTACCTTCATACTGTAGTATGACAATGTTAACTGATGTTTAGTTTAACCATTTCATGGGATTTACAAACATTCAGCTGTCACTGTCTTAAAGTCGCTACTGTATGTTGCTTCCAGGTTAAAGGAATGCTCGAGAACTTCTTACTGATGATAGAACGTTACGGTATGATACCCAACGGTGGTAGGATATACTACGAAAACAGGTCTCAAGCCCCGCTGCTTATTGCCATGGTCGAGAAGTATTATGAAGCAACTGGAGACCTGCAGTTCATTCGGTAAGATTTGAAGTAACTCGGTTAGTGATGTAAACGTCGCAAGAACATCTAGATATTCCTTAAACTCACACAGGGATAACGTACATCTGCTGGAGAAAGAACTGAACTTCTGGCTTGTCAACCGTACTCTGGAAGTTAACGGACACCTACTGGCGCGATATAACGTGGAATCTACTGGACCTAGACCGGAATCCTACGCGTAAGATACCGGGGATGTAATGTACCTGCATTTTACCGTTGACCATCAGTTCTTGTTTCGTTCATTCAGAGTCGATTATGAAGCATCGAAAGACATGAACGATACTGAGCGTACCGACTTCTACGTGAACATGAAGACGGGTGCTGAATCTGGCTGGGATTTCACCACACGTTGGTTTCTGAAGCACAGTGACCGCATCGAACCCAATATTACGCACATCAAGGCACGGCACATCATTCCAGCTGACCTGAACGCGTATATCTGCATGAACTGTCGTATTCTTTCACGCTTGTTCAGTCTTTTGGGATCGTCGGCTAAGGCCCAGCACTATCAGGAACTGTTCCAGCAGTGGAAATCTTCCATGTACCACGTGCTCTGGAACGAAACCTCTGGAAGTTGGCTCGATTTCGATCTGTTGAATAACCAACAGAGACACTTCTTCTACGTTTCCAACTTGGTACCAATATGGGCGGGTTGTTGGGATCCGGTTACTCCAGGTGGAAATGTTACCGCGTCCAAGATATTCGATTACTTAATGAAGAGTGAGGCTATGAACTATCCTGGAGGAGTTCCAGCCTCGATGCAGTTTTCTGGGCAACAGTGGGACTTCCCTAATGGATGGCCACCTCTTCAACACATGCTCGTCTTCGCACTGGAAGCCACCAATGACCCCAAGTGCGGGCAACTGGCTTTTGAACTGATGCAGAGATGGGTTCTGAACAACTATGAAGCTTACCTCTACACTCTACCAAGCGCCATGTTTGAAAAGGTAACTGCAGTAAACTGTGCATCTTTGCCACTCGAGTATTCTTAGAACCAAATAAGTTTATAGACAAGATTTTAACCAACTGGTTTCCTATTCTGTAAAAGCTAAGATTATTCTAATGTCATCTATAGTATGACGTCACAGTGATAGGCCTCCCGGGTGGTGGTGGTGAATACGATGTCCAGTTGGGTTTCGGCTGGACTAACGGAGTAATCATGGACTTCCTGGATAAGTACGGTCGTTCTCTTACGTCGGATCCTCTCCGTCGAAGAGTTAAGGACATGACGAATTCAAAACTACTACATCCCATTGAAGCAATGGTCTCTTTCTTGTCCAATCTAATTTGGTAATGTTATGTTAGATATACCGCGTGGAATCAGTTCAGAATTTCGTGAATTGGTTGAATTTGAGCCAAGTTTGAAAAGAATGACTCTTGGAAAAAAACAGACTGTTTGTTTGTTACCACAGGCGTGTTATGTAAGCAGGAAGAAAACTACAAAATGCGTTTAAAGGGAACTACAAAACCTGTTTTTCCGGACGAGTTCTGGATACAATACTGCAATAAGCTATTGATGAAACTGGTCTCCTGTCATCATTTATTCTCGGCCAAAATGGTTTTACTCGACACACTGCAACGATTATGTCCAAAAGCAGTCAAGTATTGTTCATATTTGCTGTGTAGCCTGGGTACTCGACTTCCGCTTTGCAAACGAATACCTGCTGCCAAATTGTAAACGCTCACGCCCAGGTAAAGTCGAGTCGCGAACCCTATTCCAAGATGTAGTGTTTACCTGTCAAAACTACGAGTGCCTAACGTTTCAGTTTGCATCTATATATAAATATAATTTCAGGTTAAGGCTTGAACCACATCTTACAGTGTCGCTATTAGAAGGCCGAGTTAGATGTCAGACTCATTACTGCTTCAAGTGCCATCTGTGCAAAACTATACAACAAGTAGCACGCATTCCTGTCTGAAGCAAGGTTTACGTTCTGCTGGCGCTGTTATGTTGTTCGCTTGGCTACATTCTCAGAACCGTCCAAGTTCTATAATTAACCATTTTCACCTTTAAAATGACCCTTTGCCAGAAGGTGAACGGCATTCGTGACCTTTTCGTGACCTGTGGTTTTTCTCACTAGACTCTAGACAGGAACAGGGAAAGCACCAGTTGGTGACCGGCACTAGGCCAGGCCATACCTATTCTTTCATGTGCACCATGTACTTTATACTACGGAATCTATTGCTACTTGTGATCGTATATGAAGCGGCTGCTAGAAGCTTCATACCGCCAAATGCTACTGAATCTACCACGGAGGGTACTTTCGAACCCATTCTAGCTGTTAAACTTGCATTTATAACAAATTACCTTATTTGAATAGTTACGCGCAGTGAAATATGCGGTGCAGAGCTGGGTAGCTCGATATCAGTGCCTATTGCATTTTCTGATTCATATTCTATACGTTAAGATATGTTTTTATTTATTAATTTACTTGTTCGCTTTGCTTTGTTGAAAAGCAACAAGATGTTTAGCTTGAATGCTTTGTCTGACTTGAAGTAACAAAAGCATGGGTTATGGTGCTGGTTATATACAAGTTGCAATATCAGAATGCAAGGTACGAGATATTGCTTCACAAGTGTGTATCAAGAAGCTTTGGTCTTCACAGGGATTGAAAGATGCGGCGTGACGACCACCACTCCGAGGGCGCGTATTCCACAACCAGGACCCCCACCTGAGTCGTACACAATTGTGACCCCTGCTCCTATCCTACCAGCTCGTCTTACTACGCGAACTTCTTCCACAACCACCGCTCTTGCAAGTTCAACTACAAGCCCCTTTACTAGTACTACAGCAGTTTCCGCCCCTGCTCCTAGTAGCACTACAACAGTTTCCACCCCTGGCCCTAGTGCTGCAACAACTTCCACCGCTGCTCCTGCGCCAGCTCCAGTGCTTAACCCGTCTGATATGTGCAAGTCTAATGACCGACTTGGAATATGCTCGGCCACTTGTGCGAGTATGGGCGGTGTAACAGCAACATCGACCGACTGCACTGGAACCTCGTCCTGCTGTTTTAGTAATTAACTTTCCACTTTTTGTTCTACGACCTAATTTGAAAAATTAAGGGAGAAAATATTTACTTCTGTTGTAAGTCTGACCTGCAATGTTTATTTATACAGTGCCGAAAGCGGAATGCAGTTACAAGGTTAGCACGTACGTAGCTACGAGCTGGACTTCTCCCGCCACGAAAAATTTCCCTTGCAAGGCAACTATATCCTTGCCCGAGATGAAAGCTAGCTCAGGAAAAACGTTCTGTCAAGTCAGGTAATTCTGGGCTTCACTACTTCCGCGGCTACCTCATGACTTCGTGTGTTCCTATGTTTATGTTTATCAAAAACTGCCAATTAGGCTTCAACTGAATGGACTAAGACAGCAACTTCCAGACGCTCAAGGGCAGTGCTCGTCGAAACTGATCATCGAAGGAGACGTAGCCAATCCTCCCGGTCCCATATGCGGATCTTCTAGCGGACATCGTAATTGAACTAATACGAAATGCAAAGTAGAACTTACTTGGATCTTGTTTCATGCGCAGTATACCTTAACACTCTCAACGGGGGAGATATGATCATTACCTTGACTGGAGCAATCGAATGGTATTTGGACATTACTCCGATACCTTGTTCAGAGACCAGTTTTCTGGGTAACTACTACACACGTGCTAACATTGTACGAGAATATTTTGCTAACAACAACTCTTACCTTAAAGCTCCAAGCGGATGTACGCAGTACTACCCAGAACCAACCGGTATGGTGACGTCTTTTAACTACGATCCTGCGGTATCCGCCGCCGTGTTCGGGCAGTTAGCCGACCAAAATGTGACTGTCTGCTTCAAAAAACCGGTTACCTTCTATACCTCTCATCGTCATAACCAGTGACAGCAACTTTAATACTGTTGACATGTCATCGCATAAAATGTGTATTGCTATGTAACATGTAGAATTGAAATACTAGTGTTATGTGTACTAATGCGGTGTTTTTACCATTTGTCTTTTACACAGGATACTAAAACGCTGATACTGGAAACTTGCCCACCGGAATTCACCAAAGTGCTGCCACCATTCGCTATAAGCGGTAACACTAATACGGAACAGTTCAGTCTGACGGGGAGAAAGGATTGCCCGGACTTCTACGGCTTCATGGGCATCACCGGAGCCGGTCTACCTGACGATCGTATCTGTGGCAATCGGTTTAACACGGTTTCGAAATCCAATACTGAAGGAATTATCCCAAGTAATACTTAGTTTAGATTTCCTCATTTGCTACTCGGCTAATACTGATGTCTTACGTCGTAATATAGCCACTGCGTCCAGATTCACGTATAACACCTCGTCTGCTGAACCACCTACGGATGTAGGCAACGTTGGTTACTGCTTGAAGTATACTATCATCTGAAAAGAAACGCGTCCACTTAACATATTACGCGTTTTGTCTCCTGTTTGAAGTTTGAAGGTTATACATGGATAGATCTTATACTTTTTAGAGAATACGTGTGTATTTATTACCTGATGACCTTTTGACCTGAGGTGCGTAGGACGGAT
The DNA here is from genome assembly GCA_022114935.1 of Leptestheria dahalacensis. Classification (NCBI taxonomy): domain Eukaryota; kingdom Metazoa; phylum Arthropoda; class Branchiopoda; order Diplostraca; family Leptestheriidae; genus Leptestheria; species Leptestheria dahalacensis. Next base: position 1,586 of record JAIQCU010000040.1, on the reverse strand, counting down.
GACCTTTCTTAGCTACGCTTGAGATCTTAACATTGGTTCTACCTGGATTTCTTAACTGGTACTTGTTTAGACCAATAGCTCATACCATTCAGCGAGTAAAGCTGGTTTTAATGCATCCGCCCCTCCCTTAAACTCATTGAACTTTTATGTAAGTAGATAGATAGATAGATAGATAGAGAAAAAGATGAACAGACAGATAGGTAGAAAATAGATGGACAGATAGATAGATAGGTATATAGATAGATAGAAAAGTAAATAGATAGATAGATATAGACAAACAGTTACACAGACAGGTAGACAGATGTCAAGGACAGATAAAACAATTCTGTGTATTAAACAGGAGGTCCATACGTATCCTTGTTTCGATCTGTAGAAGTTAATCGTGCTGTCGCGGAACTAACACGATAGGTTTGAAAACCATTGGTCAGCGGAGAAGTACTTACATTATGAGAATTAGCGTCCCATGATGAACCGCTTGAAGAAAACCAGGTACACCGTACTGTACTACTAATAGCTTTACAGGCTAACGCTAGAGGGCGTTGTGGTTCTGAAGCAGCCGAATCCCGTGGACAGTGTGCTTACATTTATGTTCATAACAAGGTAAACCTGCTTGCTGCGCTTACACGCACTGTGCTTACAGACGGAAGTTGTAAATAAAGTACAAGTCTGCACTGATGTCGTAAAGTATAAAATATGTTTTATTGATGCATTGGAGATTATATGTTGACATGGCGACGGCTTTTTGCTAAAGTCTACTGCAGGGTCTTATGGAGAGCCGGACATGTCCAAGGCACGGACGTTCATTTGAAAAATCCTGAAAAATTTAGTTTTCACCTTAAACTGTTCTTGTCACGGGTTCCAAATGAAGATATATATATACGGAATACTTGTCTTGTAACTGAAATAAAAAAGATCTTCGATTAATTTCAATAACGGGCGAAAAACTCAGAAGGTGTCGATGTCCGGCTTAACTTTCAAGATAAATATTAAATAACCAAGCTGTCCTGAGATTAAAAGCTTGACGGTTCCAAAATTGTGGTAGCATTTTCTTTCTAAAGACTGAAAGTTAATTTCCGTACCTTTGTTCTGAGGTCCACAAAACGGCGCAATACCCTTACAAACCCCACGTGGTAATCGACAAAGACTGAAGCTTTAACGGAAATATCACTGAAACTAGGGATTTAATGCCGACTGTAATGCTGGTTCTACAATCAGCAATCAAAAATACATCTACAAAGACAAATTCAGGTAATAACACCGCTTGGTTTTTACACAAATTGACGAAACGTACTTTGTAATACGACTTTCACTCTCGCCATTGCTCGAACTGCTATCAATTTTGCTTTCCTGAAACTTGGCAACGCTGTATTCGTCATCGCCATAAACAAACATATCTTCTGCTTGTTTCAGCATTGACAAAGATGGTAAGATCTAAGAGCTCTACGAAATCTACGATTCAGCATCAAAAACGAACAAGGAGAAGCTACAGAAGGTGCAAAATCTAGTCCTACGAATAATCACTGGCGGACGCAAGTCAACCCCAATAGCAGTGCTACACATGGATCTGGGGATTCTACCTTTGCAAA